>OY759264.1:12675237-12692737 GCA_963662155.1 Lamellibrachia columna | reverse complement strand
TACGCCCACGATCAAATACACAGTTTTGCCACGTATAATATTTAAAAAGATATCGTGAATGTGATTGACTGTTTATCTAGCTTGACACACCAATGGACTCAATCGCAGCTCACAGTGTGAAACAGGCGTCACCAGAAATTATCAAATTATTGGCTAATCGTTCAAAATCATCAGAACACATACGTTCTAAGTGTGGTCTGACCGCCAGCCGTAGACGGTTGAAAATAATATTCATGCCTAGACCCTGTGTGTTTGATGTTTACGAGTGTTTTTTTTTATTAATTAGACGTGTATAACTGTTATCTGCTCAGAGCCAGTTTTTTGTTTAACTATCTGTGCAACTTTGGCTGCTTTGATGTACGAAAGTAGGCATACGTTGGCAACAACGTACATAATTACGACATGCCTACCCCTCGCCGCATGCAAAGAATACACGAGCGCCTACACAGTAATTATAATTCCGCGTTGCTCTTACAGTAGCCGACTAAATTGAAATCAAGCAAGCATCGGTCTGCGCATCGTAGTCGTAATATGAAATCAACACAAAATGTATACCCTATGCCTGTTCTATAAACACAACTAATTCATGCTTTTGTAATATAAACAAGTTTAATTTAAAGGTAATATACAAGTACCGCCTTCTAGCGAACAACATGTGTTGTAAATTCATTGCAGAAAATTTAATTCGGAACTCGTGTGATTTTAAAAAGCATATGTAATATACTAGTAGCGTCTTCTAGCGAACAACATGTGTTGTAAATTTGTTGCAGAAAATTTAGTTCGGAACCCGTATGATTTTAAAAAGCCTACGTTTTTGCCCAGCATTTCCTTAGTTTATTTCTACGTGAATGGAGATGAATACTAAGTTAACATTTCGGCCAACTTTTATTGAAATCACACTATTCCTTGTGGGTACAATGTGGCTGCTGAAAACAGTCTTGCTAATGTTGATGCTGAAGTAGCTGGTACTGTAACAAAAACCCACACACCGTTTTACAAAAATAAATTATAAATGAACATTCATGCACAGTTTTACAGAACAGACATTAATCCTTGTTGGTCAATTGAGATATTTTTCCGTGACTTAATAAATTACATAACATTTTAAATGTGCATATCTGACATATTATGCTTTATATAATATTACCATATCAAATTGCAATATTCCTGCAAGTTTTATATATGAATAGTAAATAAATTTCGTGTCATGATTGATTATGACCAGAGCACAGTATTTTGGAAATTTGGCTCGTGACGTTGCTGTTACTATGTCAGATATTAAAACATGTACTGTCCTGTTATATAGATAAATAACAAATGAACATTTTAGCCAAGTTTTACTGAAGTAACATTATGCCTTGTGTCTCAAATATTTAATATTGTTGAAATTGAGCTATAATTATGTTTTTTCCGTGACTTGACTTAATTGACTTAAAATAGTAAATTTTACAGTTTTTTTATGTGAATTTGACATATTATCCTTCATGTAATATGAACATATCAAATTCCAAAATTCCTGCAAGTTTTATATTTGAACAGTAAATAGATATCGTGTCATGGCTATTTTTGCTAATTTGCTGCTGACGTAGCTGTTACTATGTCATAAATTAAAGAAATGTGCACGGGACCATCCAACTTTGTTTTTGCTATTTGGACTTTTGAGTTCAACTTATGCCATTTAAAGTTTCATTACTTTTATCTCAGGGTAATCGGACACCTTAACCTACTTTGACTTGCTGAAGACACACGTACGCACGCACCGCACGTACACACACGAACCGCAAGCACGCAGACACACACGCACACACGCACACACGCACACACGCACACACGCACACTCGTACACACACACACACACACACACACACACACACACACACACACACAAACACACACACACACACACACACACACACACACACACACACACACACACACACACACACACACACACACACACACACACACACACACGGTATATCTGCTTTCGTACCGTAATAACTAACTTAATCGTTTAACATAGATAACGTAACTCGGAACAATAGTGTGTAAAGAGACGTAACATTGCGAACAACTACGAACCACCCCCGGGATAATTTCGAATATGTGCAAATGTATGGCCCCCAGGCACGCCTACAACAGTTCAGCTAAAATTACGGATAAATGAGGAAACAAACAAACATATTCAACAAATATGTTACCGTATAGACGATTCAATTAATAGACGGGGCGATCTATTAAGAATATGATATCGACAAACTCTCTTTGTTTAAAGGGGATGTACAACACTTTGGTTAGCCGAATGACTGTTTTACAGACATTACGACACTGAATTTAGTTATGTTACTCTGTGACATCTCAACTGTTTAAAGAAAATATCCATACAAAACATGTTACTGTCGTGACCTTAATATTTGAGGAAATGCACGATTTGGCGATGAAATAAAATATGTGTGGAAATAAAATACCTACCAATCACTCTTCAAGTTTGAAAGTGAAATATAACGATTTATTTGTGTGTACCAATTCCCGTTTTCTACAATTTGTAAAGGAAATATATTACAGCGTCGATGATTAAAATACGAAATATAATATATTTAATTCAGATCATTGTACATCACCTTTTACAAAATAACAAACGTTTATGCAGCCACTCGTCGAGGGAGAATTTCCTTGCTTCCGTTCAGATGTTTGACTTTACCATTCAATTGAGATCGTCTCCTTACACTCAGTATAACACATATTTACCTACCACCAAACAATGATAACAATAAACGAATAAACAGCTTTGCCAAGTAGTGGCATCATTCTTAATTTCTTCAGATAGAGATTTAGCTAGTTTTATCGTGGTGAACAGGTCAGTGCAACGAACGAATTGTTATAGATATGTGTGGTTAACAGAATGTTTAGCTGTGTGATTTCCTAAACAAATATTATGTATGCTGTACAGACTACAGCGATGAAACAAATGTATTTACCACAGTATGAGCCGTCTACAGTGCTCATCACAGTTTCTCTACGGTAATATGCACATGTTTACGAACTGCGTCGTCGCAAAATATTAAGGGCTACTATGGTGTGTTTTGCCAACAGTTATATGCTAAATTTGTATAGGATAGGTCGAGACATAGCAATGTCTAAGGGCAATGTATGATGCCAATGAAACATGACGAGTCGCAATAACAAATGTCGCCACTTTCTTCGTGATTCAAACTTTCTCATTTATCCTGACAGGTTCCCTATATTTACCAAGATTGCCATCTAAGGCAAAGGCCCATATAGCAAATGGACAAGGAAGCCAATTGCTTATTGAGAGTCCAACATTTTCAATTGATGTGTAATCCGCCCTCCTGAGATATATATATCAACGTTGTTTATAAACATATTCAAGATGCTACCAATTACACAATTTATAAATAGTGTGTTCCATCCATTGATTGTCCTCTGTGAGAACGAGTACTTCCTGATAACCATTCTACACAGACCCTTTTGTAATGCTACCTCATGTCCTCTAGTTCTAATATCTTTCTTGAGTGAGAAAATAATATTTCTATCAATATTTTCATACCCGTTCAATATCGTAAAAACTTCAATTTAATCTCCTCTTATCCGCCTTGTCTCTAGGGTTGTTAAATCACATTCTTTCAGTCGTACGTCACAACTAAGGTCTCTCAGTTCTGGAATCATTTTAGTCGCTCTCCTCTTTATTCTTTCAACCGTATCTACATCCTTGTTATGATATGGTCTCCACGCTTGTATTCATTACTCTAAATGAAGTCTAACTATTGCTTTATACATATGTATAATTAGTTGTTTCTCCCTCCGTGTATGTTATATTTCTCTTAATCAAATCAAGAATTTGGTTACCTTTTGAAGCTGCAATACCACACTGCTCTGAAACGTTCATATCAACGCTTATTGTAACAAAGTCCTTTTCTTTTACAGTAGTAACCAGAACAGTATCTCCCATTTTTAGTTTACTCCCAAGTTGTAGGCATTTACAGTTCCCAAAATTTTAAAACATCTGCCATTTCTCAGACCATTTCACTAATATGTCTAGATCGTTTTGTAAATGTTGTTTATCACCATCATTGTTAACCCTTCTAAACATGTTTGAGCAATACGCAAATTTCAGTACGTTGCTTGTTATATTATCGTCCAAGTCATTGATGTGTGTGTGTGTGTGTGTGTGTGTGTGTGTGTGTGTGTGTGTGTGTGTGTGTGTGTGTGTGTGTGTGTGTGTGTGTGTGTGTGTGTGTGTGTGTGTGTGTGTGTGTGTGTGTGTGTGTGTGTGTGTGTGTGTGTGTGTGTGTGTGTGTGTGTGTGTGTGTGTGTGTGTGTGTGTGTGTGTGTGTGTGTGTGTGTGTGTGTGTGTGTGTGTGTGTGTGTGTGTGTGTGTGTGTGTGTGTGTGTGTGTGTGTGTGTGTGTGTGTGTGTGTGTGTTATGCCATCGCCAATACCATGGGCTTTTAATTTAAGTAGTAATCTTTGATGTGGCAGCTTTCTGAAAATCTAAGTATATAAATATCAACTGGTGATCGCTCGTCTAGCCCCTTAGTGATTTCTTCCAAAAAACATAAAGTATTCGTTAAGCATGACCTCGCTTTTAAGAATCCATGTTGAGATTGATTTAATAATGCATGCCTAACAAAGAAGTTCACCATATGGTCTTTGATTAACTTTTTATAATTTACACATCACTGATGTAGAACTCACTGGTCTGTAATTATCGAACCCTTTTTTAAATAATGGTATGATGTTTGCTTCTTTCCATTCAAAATGAATCGCTCCCTCTTTTAATGACAAGTTGAACTCTCTTGCAAGCGGTATACTAATTTGATCTACTGTTTCCATTAGTTGTTTTGGAGGAATTCCATCCACTACAGATTACTTATTGTTTGTCATTGCTTTTATTGTTTTAGCTACCATTTCTGGAGTTACAATTAACTGACCTAATTAGTACGATTTTGCCTCATGAAATTTCGTATCTGGAACTGGTATTGAACCAATATCCTCTCTTGTAAACACCGAACTGAAATATCCATTTAGGTCTTCCGCCATTAAAAAACCTTGCGATATTATATTTCCTGCACTGTTTTCTGGTGATCCAACCTTGTCTCGTACGATTTGTTTAATCCTTATATATATATATATAAAAGCTCTTGCTCTAATTAGCTTCTTTTATTTTGTCCAATTTCATTCGTAGTTGCATTAAGCGCCTCTTTGTAATTTGTGTAATCTTCATCATTTCTGGTGCGCCTAGAAACCCTCCACATAGTTCGCTTAAACACTATTTTTCTAATAGTTTCTTTTGAGAAGTGTTTCTTTTTAGACCGTTTTCCTTGTTTTTTCAACGGAACACATTTATCAATGATACTCTCAATTTCATATTTTAGAATGTTCCAACATTCAATTGCGGTCTTACTCCTCAGCATGTTATTTCAATCTAGATTTGCAACGTATCTTCTCATATCTTTATATTTACCTTTGAGGAAGTTTATCCTGTATTTTTTTATTTGTACTTTCTGATTTTACTTTGATGTCGAAATGTATTTGATTTTGATCACTGTTACCCACTGGCTAATGTATTTAGACATTTTTCTCTAATTCATTTTGTGAAGACAAAAGTAAATCTAATACATTCTCTCCCCTGGTTGGTTGTAGCACGTGTTGAGTAAGGAACTTTTCCTGAATTAACATTAGAAACTGTTGGTCCTCTCCCCTGCACTCTCTAGAGAATTCCATTATATGTGTCCGTGATTGAAATCTCCCATTACGGTACTTATCCCTTTGCTCACTACTTTTATAGCGTTTATATATTTCCTGTTATCCACTTCGTTTAAATTTGGACTTGGTAAATTAATACAATAGTTAATGTCGAATTTTTTGTAACTATATTGCACCAAACAGCTTCATCGCAATCTGCTTCCCTTTCTAGTTTTATTTCGTAAAACTAAATAGATTATTTAATATATAAGATAACTCCCCCTCCCCTTCTTCCTATTCGATCTCTCGTAAACATTACGTATCCTGCCCGTCCTAATATCTGGTATGTCTTTGTTGGCCCATGATTTGGTTATTCCAATTATGTGAGGGTTATTATCTTCTACCATAATGTTTAATTCGTTTTTTCTCTTACTTAAACACACACACACACCCACACACACACACACACACACACACACACACACACACACACACACACACACACACACACACACACACAAACACCCAAACACACACACACACACACACACACACACACACACACACACACACACACACACACACACACACACACACACAAACACACACACACACACACACACACACACACACACACACACACACACACACGCACACACATTTAGACAACGCTTCAGAAATGCTTTCGGACACTGTGTTACTGGTTAGTGTGTACTAATGGCCTCTTCTGTTTAAACAATGCTTGCTACCAAAAATATGTTTCATGCTTCCACTTTCGACTGCTGTTGATAGTTTATCAGTAAACCCTGTTGCACCCTTTCCACCAAGATGAAGCCCATCCTTCATGTACATATCAGCCCGCCCAACAAAACATCCCTACAAATCCACAAATCCAACTTCCTCTTCCCTACAAAGTTGCTGAACTAACGTGTTAATTGCCATCCTCCGGCAAATTCGATATCCTTATCGTCTTCTTCCCATTACCGGTAGAATCCTTGTCATAATTATTTGCTCAACCCGTGTCTGTTACTTATCTCTTCTAACTAGCTGCCTGTATTTCCTAACTACTACGTGTACGAAAACGGATTCTTCCTTGCCCGGTCCCACAATCTTTCCACCCTCTCTGTTATAGCCTAATTTGTTTGCACATGGAAAACAAACTACCACGTCGTCCCCCTTTCCCAGCGTTCTATCTGTCTCCTTAACTATCGAATCTCCCAAAAACACCCTCGCTCTCCTCCTCACCCTCTCTATCGCTACATCAGTGTAGCTCTTGCGTCGGATCTCTTCCGTCGTATTCTGTCCAGCAGTCATGTCACCAGGCAAGATGTTGTCCACCTCCCCCTCGCCCATCAACTTATCACTTTTTCTTCCCGTCTGCGGGCTATATTGCGCTCCTGGTTTTTTCACTCCCGTTGCCTTCCCTCCCGTGTCCTTCCCTCTCGTCTCCTTCGCTCCCGTCTCCTTCCCTCTCCCGTCTCATTCCTTACCGTCTCCTTCGCTTCCGTCTCCTTCCCTCCCGTCTCCTTCATTACCATCGTCTCTCCTTACGTCCAGTCTACCTCCGCCCTCTAACCTGATCCCTCTCAGGCTGAGCTGAGCTTTCCCTTGCATGTTTCTCATCAACTTCCCCCACGTTATCATCCTCTGCCCCCCCCCCCCACCGGAACCACTGGCACAAACCACCTTTTCCCTTCCCACCAATGCCACAACGAGCTGCCTCAGCCGTTCCATCTCCCCTTCATCTTCGCATATCCCTTACTCAAAACAATCCGCCTGAACTTCAGCTCAGAACTTCTCGCACCCGGACTTGACGATGTCCACCCAGTTGCTACAACTGCTGCATACTAAATGCCTGGTGGCCTTTGAATGAATTTGTCAAAGTTGCGCTTTATCTGGACGAGGCAGTTTCCAAACGTCTTGCTTAGGAGCGAGCCCGTGTCCTCTGCCTTGATTACATGCTCGCTCATCCGCACCAACATGTACAGCGAGTTGAATTTGAATGAATTTGTCAAAGTTGCGCTTTATCTGGACGAGGCAGTTTCCAAACGTCTTGCTTAGGAGCGAGCCCGTGTCCTCTGCCTTGATTACATGCTCGCTCATCCGCACCAACATGTACAGCGAGTTGAATGTGTCAAGTTTATGAAGGAATTATATGAGGCTGAGGAGTTCCGACTCAAGACTGGGGGAAAGTTCGGCCATCATCTTTCTCACAGCCGTGTTGATCTGTCTCTGTCGGGCACTGGTTGGCTTTTGTGGACTAATGGATGCCTCTTTCTCACTCTCCACCTGATCTTTGTTCTCGGCTGCCAGTTGGAAGAAGTGGACACAGAAGTCTTGCTCTGCGAGACACACGGGCACCAGCTCATTCAGCACGTGCTGGAATATCTGGTCAAGTTTGGCCCTGCCGGACAGGTCAACATCTGACCCATGGTGAGATGACGCATCTAGCGCATTTGTGGAGCCAGACTTGCGACTGTCAAATGCTTTGTGTAGACTAGAAACGGAATCACTGAGAGTGAATCTCTGACTGGGGAGGAGTGACCCTTTCCTCTCAAGTTTTGATGGGGTCAACTTCACCTTTGCCTGTTCCATGAAATCTCTGACCTCGCGGTCATAGAGTCGACTCAGACTGATTGTGTACACCTTGGTGAGTTTTTCGAAGCTCTCCGGTTCTGCGGTCGTGAGCCAGGCCATGAGGTCAGCGGCATAAGGTCACGCTGACTGGCCGTGTGACGGGGCAGAGTCAACTCACTGGCATATTGACTCAGTGTCTCACACATCTCATTGCCCTGATGTATAAAGAGGTTGTTGAGGTGGTGACCCAGTCTCATGGCAAACGTTGCTTTCAGTCGGGTGAATCTCTTCCGCTGCTCCTGGACTGCAGCCATCCGGGAGAGGGATGGATGTATCTCAGCAGCCATACAATGCTGCAGTCGTATGGCTGCTTCACTGCACTGCTCTATTCCCCTGCTGGATGACAAGTCACCGTCCAGCAATGCCTTCATATGCTCATGGTCCAGGTCCAACTGGTTCACGAGACTGTCGAGTTCTTACAGCAGTTTCTGGTTGTTTCTTGTCTTCACTTGGATCAAAGTGTCTTTGTCCTTCATAAACTCCATCAAGTCCTTCACTCCCTTCAGTTTGAGATCATACTCCTCAACACGCTCCTCCACACGGACAGCCTCATGGACACCCTGGTCTAGGAGGACCATCAGCTCAAGGACCTGGTCCTCACAACCCATTATTGAGTGGATGTTTGCCCATCTAAGACAGAGAAGTCCTTGGAGAGTTGGTCAGCGAATGCCTCGGCATTGCTGATTGCGTACTCGCACCCAGACATGAGCTTCTCAATATCTACTTCCTCACGCTCTGACAGGGCATGCCAGTCAGAGTCAGATGCCCCCAGCACGGCCTTCTCCTGCCCCGAGTGGTCACTCTCCAGGCTCTCCCCAATCTCTTCAAGAACTCCCGCAGGAATGTTGAGAAACTCTGGCTTCTGGATGAGATATCTCTGACACAGTTTCCAGAGGTACTGTATGAATGTCAACTTCTCCTGGATGCTGCTGGCAATCCATTTGTAGACTTTGTCGAACTGAAGCTCAAAGTCAGGGGTGTCCCTGGTTGCATCTCTGGCATCAAGCACCTTGAGTTCTCTCAAGGCCCAAGATAACTTATTCTTGAATGTGTCTCCGCGATCCTGCTTCTTTACCTGATAGATGTTTGCTTGGATGGGCTTCTCCGTGGTCACTGCAGCACAGAGGAAGCTTGCCTTCTTCTTGCGGCCTGGCTTGGTGACGTGCACTACAGCAATGAGACGTTCCTCACTGGGCAGGAACACCTCTCTCTGGAGGGTGTGTTTGATGGCTGTCATTCTTGTGGGGTCTCACTCACAACAAAAACAGCACCGCCTCCTCTTTTCACTTCCTGTGACGGACGGCGCAGTCTCTGTTCAATTCGGTTGAGTACACATGTCAGAGTACAAAACCCAATCTCGAAGAGATGGGACAGACAAGGCATCATCATCGGCATTGGGCGACATCGCGACTATCACGTCAAACTTCCCAGTGGCCGAGTCTACTGGAGGAATCGTCGTTTCCTGAGAACAACGAGATCGTCATCGGACGATGACGACAACGCTGACGACAGCGAATCACATCACGACGACAGCGATGAATCGCAAACCGCGATTCACAGCGCACCACGTCGAAGTACACGTCGGCGTACTCCCAGAAAATGACTGTCACTTTAAAGTAAAGTCTATAACTCTTACTACAAGACACAGACTTTAAAAGAAAGGAGGGAATTGGTGTGGTCTCCCTATATGTGACACCCCTAGGACTGAACCCCTTATTTGGTTTAAGGTTCACTTCCGGCTTTTGACCTACAATTATATCAACAGCTATTCTCAACCGTTCTTACAATAAACCTCTTCTACTTTAGTAATTGTGACTGGTGAGTACTATTGTATCAGAAAACATAACATGGCGCAGTCGGCATGCGGTTGTAGCTGAGAGAGAGTATACAATAAAAGCTCTACTCTAGAATTGAGAGGCATAGTCTACGTTGCTCGTAGTGAAAATCGCTGAAAATGGAGACAAGGTCACGCTCAGTCGTTCGCAAAGAACCACAAGAGGGAGCCACGGGTGGCGACGAAACAGTTTGCAGTGTATCGCCAGACGGCGAGACCGACACACCTAATTGGTTAGCGACGTTTCTATCGCATCAAGAAGAGCGCGATTTGAAGCGAGAAACATTGGCAAACGAACGTCACGAAACATCGATGCGTTTATTATGCGAAACGTTCGGTAGACGCATACGAGACATTTCACCACATACTGAACGCAATGAACCAAACGGAGACATAGCCAATGCAAACGACACGACGCCCATTCGACCGATTCCGGGGGGGGGGGGCGACTCGCCAAAGCTCGACCACCAGAACTGATGCCAGCTGATATTTCACTGCGCGATCTGACTTCATGGAGGAGGGCCTGGGACGATTTCGCCGAATTGGAACAATTGAATCGTTTTACACTGCCTCAACAACGAGCTATGTTACGCACTAGCTTATCTATAGACATGCGTTCGACACTGCATCTGGCAATTGGCATCGACAACGACGATGATGTGTCTGTGTCGGAGATTCTGGACCAGATTCACGAGTACGTTCGAGCAAAGAGGAACGTCACGCTAGACCGCGTGGCTCTTGAGGAGCGTAAACAAGAAGATGGCGAAACCTTCGACCAATTCTACATTGCTTTGCGTGAGATCGCCAACAACGCAGATCTGTGCCAGACTTGCATCGATGATCGACTTACCACGCGAATTATGTCAGGAATTCGAGATCCAGAAACGAGACGGAAGCTACTTGCACACACACCTCCGCCGTCATTGCAGACGACGATCGATCTCTGCAGGAGTGAAGAATCTGCTCGTAAAGACAGCGCGACGCTGGCTAGAGGCGGGAATATCAACACGACAATCGAACACATTCGACAGAAAGCGCGACCACGCAATGTCGGCAGAAAGAACGTCCCCGTAACGCACACCCAGAGCTGTGGTTACTGTGGGAAGTCAACTCACGCGTCGCGAGATGAGTGCCCAGCACGGCACAGTGAATGTGCTAATTGCAAAAGAGTCGGACACTGGGTCGCTTGTTGTCGTCAAAATAAAAAGCCTAACGGCAAAAAACAGTATCATAAAACTGCTATGAGCCAGATTCGTGTGCTAGATGTTGTAGGCGAAAAACAACACAGGCGTGCACCACGCATAGAGGTGGATCTTCACCACAATGCGGACGATAGTTTCATCATCACGGTTCAAGCGACGCCAGACACGGGCGCTGAGGCTTCCGTTGCAGGAATAACTTTCCTCAAACAAATGAAACTAGAAACTGGCAACATGTGTCCCCCTCCTGATGACACTATCATAGCAGCAAACGGTACTTCGATTGAATGTATTGGATCTCTGAACATTTACATTCACGTCGCAGGCAAAAGCACTAAAGAGACTGTTCTCATATGCAAACAACAACGTGGATTATTGCTAGCCTGGTATGTTTGTCGCGATCTGGGAATTGTACCACACAACTACCCACTGCCAGTCCGTTCGATTACACACGAAATCGCAGCGGAACCCTCTCTTGTGCCGATAAACAGTCCGCTAGGAGGCACCACTTGCGCTGTCAAGTCATCTCGAACTCGCAAACAACTCATCGAAGAATTTCAAGATGTTTTCGACAACACTGACGAATTGAAGACGATGGTGGGCGAACCGATGAAGATTCATCTTCTAGACAACGCTGAACCTTTCGCGATCTCGACAACACGGACTATTCCTGTTGCATGGCGCGAAGAGGTTAAAGCGAGTCTTGACAACATGACGAGACAATCTATCATCAAACCTTTAGGAGATCATCCTACGAAATGGTGTCATCCGCTCGTAGTAGTGCCAAAATCACGAGGCGGCGTTCGTCTATGCGTAGACCTTACGCAACTCAACAAACATGTGCGACGACCTATTCATCCGATGAAGACGCCGAAAGAAGCCGTTTCGAACATCACGCCAGGGTCGAAATACTTCTCATCACTCGACGCGAAACACGGCTACTGGCAGATCGCACTATCTCCAGAATGCCAAGAACTGACGACGTTCCTGACACCATGGGGACGCTATCAATTCCTACGCAGCCCGATGGGACTATCTTCGACAGGTGACGAATATTGCAGACGCGGTGACATCGCCATCGCCGGTCTGAACAATATTCAAAAAGTCATGGATGACGTCATTGTACTCTTTCTCACAAAGGGTGATAATTTAATAGAACAAACTGCCAAATGATTGTGTTAATGCTAGTAGTGTGAATATGTTTAAAAATAGAATTGACAGATATTTGATAAGGAATGCACATAAATGAGAAAATGGTTGGACTCTCGATAAGCCAATGGCTTCCTTGTCCACTTGCCATCTGGAACTTGTTGTTTGGGGTGGCAATCGTGTCAAATCTTGTTAAATCTTGACACGATGTACATGGGTCTGAATCGGGTTGTAAGCAGCATTTACGGGTCCACCTACCGCACTGGCCGGGGTCTGTGTTCCGTGTGCGTCTCCTTCCTTAAGGAAACCGCCGAAGATCTGCGTGTACCATATCATTATGGACATTATTCTACGGGTAGTTATTCTACTGGAAGCATTGGGAGCAAAGGAGCTCAAGAGCTGCCTAAGGGTGGACTGTCTTTGAATGTGTAATAGTAGGTCTGCATTTACCATTATTATGGTGATTTTAGGGGAAGCATAGGACCAAGAAACCTAACAAAAACCGCCAAAGAATTGCATCGACCATATTATAATAAATATATTGGTCGCATAAACCAAAAGAGTGAGTTTATAATACAACGTTTGCACATTACACGTTGGTAATTTAATATGGTAGCTTTACTGTAAAAGTAACTGTGTTATATCATTGACATAAATTTGCTTTTGAATTTCCATTTCAACGAGGGGTGGCAAGGTGTATTCACAAGAAACAATGATATCCCGATAGGTTACTGTACTGACCTACACAGCATCATAATAATTTTGTTGTCAATGTGGTTCCTCTCTAGAGAGAACAGAGCAAGAGAGAATGTACTTACAAGACACGTCTAAAAATTATATGTACATAATTTTATTACAGTTGAATGTAATTATATCATCGTCGTAACAACACAAAATAGTACAACACGTATATTGCGCCAAAATCAGAGATACCCAAGTTCGGTAGCGCACCAAAAAAAAACAGGGATTAGGCAGTTTCTAGTCGATTAGCGCAATGTTCCCCTCTTCTTGCCCGGAGCATTAATGTTGTGGGCCGATCCCTCCTATGTACACCGACTACTCATTATATCCCAGATTACAAGTTCAACGCAAGCATTAAACTGACTATGCAATACACAAATAGGAAGCAGTTTGAACAGCTCTGATGGCCTTAGGCGGCATGTGAATAATACCGTTGAAGGACTCTACTTTAGGTCACGTTGGGAAGGTAAGCAAACTGACTGTCCATTTTAAGTGTCTTCATCGGAATAATTCTAAATATATATACATTTGAAGAACATTGTGAGCCATTCACCATTAATATCGCTTCGATTTGTGTCACCTATTTATGTGTTCTTTCAACCGAAACGTCTCTGCAGAAAGTTGCCATAATATTAGATTCGCAAAATCAATTAGCGTACAAACAATAACCACGCAATTATACATTATATTAGGTCACGTGTCGAATAAGTGATGTAATTCCGTAGTGGACACTAGTACATAACTGACCGATATACTAGGTGTAGTATATATCATTTTATCTAACCATACATAGTCGTCATTATCTAAGGGAATTAGACGACGAAATGCTGACAGTTGGACGTTCCCTCACGAAATGATTCATTAAACAAGTTTTTACTAACCAACAGGTTGAATGCTTAGCTAAAATATAATTTTAAACAGACATTACTATTATTGCGGCATTTACGATAAAACTCATATAACAGTTTAATCGTTAGTTACTGGCTTTGAATAATATTTACAATTTAGTCATTAGTTAAACACACATATTGTTTTTAAACCGAATATTGCTACCATGTGCTAAATGTATGTTGCATTAAACAGTGTGTCGTATTTATGTCACACAGTGGGTGTTTTCAACGCGTTGGTTTTAAGCAGATGTGATGGGGTGTGACAGGGGTACCAACCTCCCATATCCCACCTATTTCTTTAGGCCAACCTCCCACTTCCCACACCCCTCCACCCTCAGATGTGTTCAACAGCCTTGTTCCAAGAGAGCCACTCTGTGCTCGTTGACCTTTGTCTCACTAGTGTACTTGACCAAGACAAGAATGCGAGCTAACATGCGACTTAACATAAATTACCTGACCACACGCGCTTATGAGAACACGGGAAGTTGACGCCTTCCTACATGAAGCGAAGGATTCAGACACCATCAGAGGCACAGAAACACACAACATCCAGGTACTCGTTATGTTATAATCACCAAGCAAATGTGTGTGTATTTTATTCTACTCCTCGTATAACCTTTGCATCTCGATAATCAAACTTTCTGGGCCTTATCTACAACCCACGGTCGATCGTCTCAATTTTATGTTTTCGAAATTCCCCCGCTATTACCCTTTCTACGAACAATTAAATTACCCTTTGTAGTTATTACGTACAACTTTCCCCAACAATTGTTCAGACTTACGTAACACAAGGGCAAGGCGTCGGTAGACGTCGTAGTTACTGCCAGTATTACGTCTCCATTTCGAGATATATTGACTGGCAGTACCAAGTACCAAGACATATTATGGATAGTCCTGTGATAACAACTGCTTACACCATTAGTCAACAACTGCAAACATAGGCATAAATGTTCGTCGTTCAATGCATAGATAGTGTAAAAAGTACAATGAATATGCTACATTTTCTTTCACACACACACACATATATATATATATATATATATATATATATATATATGTATATATATATATATATATATATATATATATATATATATATATATATATATGTATATATATATATATATATATATATATATATATATATGTATATATATATATATATATATACACACACACATATATATATATATATATATATATATATATATATATACATATATATATATATATATATATATATATATATATATATATACATATATATATATATATATATATATATATATATATATATATATATATATATACATATATATATATATATATATATATATATATATATATATATATATATATATACATGTATATATATATATATATATATATATATATATATATATATATATATATATATATATACATACTTTCCGTGGATAATGGTCTGCGAAAACTATTCAAGGAAGGATTGTCCAACTGGACTTGACACTTAGAATCAATCACGAAGCCATGTTTGTACATGCATTATCCAAAGCATAGTGAGGTTGCATATGTATTCATGTGCAAGCATTCCTGATACTCATGTCATGATCATGCTCTAGGGTTGACATTTGGGGCGCTAGAGCATGTGTTCATTCATTATCATATGAACCTGTTTTGCCCGAAAGGTAGTATGCATTGCAATTAATAACACACCCACGCAATGTAATTAATATTTTCGTTTTCCTACAGGTTTTTATCCCTATCAAGATAGAGTTCACCATGGCGGCAAATCATATATTGTTGATACTGATCGTCGTGTGCACACCGAACTTTGTGGTAATGTATGAATTTTGGTTTTGTTCAGGAGTGTTCAATTTTCTTCTCTTTTGAATGTAATGATTTTTTTTCAAACATGTATATTGAATCTCCACATGTTATTTCGAGCAGCCTTTTTGTTTGGGCCAGAATTCATCGAACAATACGACAGTATTTACAGTGGTTTATTGATCATATCAACTTACATTTGACGGTCAGATTCTGCATATTTTTGTTTCATTTGGTAAACTCGTATTTGTGTCAAGAAGTCTCTCAATTTCAGTTGCATACAGTTGTGAATTGTGTTCCTATTGAAAATGTGTCAAGAAACTCAATAACGTACACAGTTGTAATGACGTAACAATTCGTAAACAACAATGACTTTGCCCAGCCAACCTACCAATACATCACTCCACCAGGCGTTCATTTTGAATTTGTAATCAAGTTGTGGCAGTGGTGATATGACGAGAGGCGCTATTTATTTACCTAGGTTAACATAGGTTCTTCCTGACCGTAGGCGGTGACCTCGGTGGTTAGATCGTCTACTTTCCCTTGGAATCTACGACTTCCTCGCAAGACGGCTTTGTAGTTGTGGATAATTATTCAGTACTCCAATATTTATCTAGACGGATTTTAAACGAGTTGACACTTGGGGCAGTTACAACTACTTCCGGTAAATCATTCCATAATTGTGTAACTTTAAGTGAGAAGCTAACATTTATAGGAGCACATACTAGTAAGAGTTTCAAACTGTGCATTTATAGGAGCACGTACTAGTAAGAGTTTCAAACTGTGCATCACTGTTTTTGTGCAGCTTGACAATGTTAGCTACATCACTGTCATACTTTCCTTGAAACGGTTTATATACCTCAATCACCACGTGTTTGTCTATACGCAAGTGTGGGAAGTGTCAGTCTCTCAAGCCTCTCCTGGTAAGGGATAGCCTTCATCAAAGGAAGCGGCTTTGTTGCGCACATTTTCTATGGCATCTATATATTTCTCTTTAGGGGGACCATATAGGTGTTGCATAATCTAAATGACTCTAGTTTTATATAATGGCACATAATTATGTATTTAAGAATGTGAAAGATATTCTAATAACTGTCATGATACTGTTTACTTTGTGTATTTTTTGGTTGATGTGTTTATAAAATTCTAGCTCTGGGTCAATAATAAGCCCAATGCCTTTTCTTCTTGTATTTTTCCTAATTAATGGGGAGTATTATCCCCGTTCAGATTATAAGCATACTCCTGCTCTACTGTTTTCCCTAAGTGCACCAACTTGCATTTGACTGAGTGAAATCTTGAGATAAAATCTGACTGTTTATATTGTATTGCCTTGCTCATCAATTTATTTAGCTGAACATTGTTGTATTGCCTTGCTCATCAATTTATTTAGATGAACATTGTTGTATTGCCTTGCTCATCAATTTATTTAGATGAACATTGCTGTTGTCATAGTTCTCTGGGCTTCTATATACCCATAAGAGTATATATTTTAAAAATATTATCTCAATCCATATCGATTCCTGAAAGTTGGACTCCAG
>OY759264.1:12657737-12670237 GCA_963662155.1 Lamellibrachia columna | reverse complement strand
CGATTTTTGTGTACTGATGCTCGAGTTCTGAATTTTAATATCAGTAAATATTGATGTTACGATGCATTCTTTGCTGAGACAATACATTTTTTAATATATAATGTTATTGTCGTTATGGAGCATACCAGCAGACAACTCACAGACCAGCTGGTTTAACATCAGTTGTATGCAAATTACTCGAAACTTTAATTAGAGACCACATGGTGGAATTCAATGTAAAACACAAATTAATAAATACATCTCAACATGGGTTCCTAAAAGCAAGGTCATGTCTAACCTATCTTTTATGTTTTTTTTTGGAAGACATTACAAAGTGGGTAGATGACGGGTAATCAGTGGATGTTGTATAATTAGATTTTCAGAAAGCTTTCGATAAACTGCCACATCAAAGATTGTTACTTAAACTAAAAGCCCAAGGTATAGGTAATGATGTAATCAACTGGATCGAAAAGTGGCTTACACACGGAAGACAGAGAGTAATAGTAGATGGTGAGATTTCAAACTGGAAATCGGTTTTGAGTGAGGTACCACAGGGATCAGTATTAGGCCCCTATACTGTTTTTAATATATATATATATATATATATATATATATATATATATATATATATATATATATATATTTATATATATATATGTATATATGTATGTATGTATGTATGTATGTATGTATGTATGTATGTATGTATGTATGTATGTATATATATATATATATATATATATATATATATATATATATATATATATATATATATATATATATATATATATATATATATATATATATATGATTTGGAAGATGACATATCTAGCAAAGTTTTAAAATTTGCAGATGACACAAAAGTATTTAGAAAGGCTACTATTGATACAGATAAACAAAGTTTACAGGATGATCTAAATAAATTAGTTAAATGGTCAGAAAAATGGCAAATGTTATTCAATTTTGGGAAGTGTAAATGTATACACATGGACATGGAAACATGGACGAAGAATATAAAGTGGGGGATGCTGTACTAGGTAGAACCACACAAGAAAAGGACCGTTCGAATGCCTAGACACAATCAACGGTTATGAATACATAGGGGAACAAAACAAAACCGCAACAGGCAGGTCATGCCAGAGATGGACGTCTCATAGGGTCAGTACAACGATACACGTGTCACTAACATTATTATATGCGTTCAAATGGTGCGTAATGTATTTGTGTGTTGTTGGGTTATGTAAATGTACAACCATTAGAACTGAATAATGTGTACGGAGTGGCGCAATTTCGGAAACTCATCATTTGACCTTGTTTTACCTTCCATCCGCACATTCTGCAATGTTTGTTAGCTCCACATCAAACCTCGTTTTGACGGAGAGACATTGTGTATGGAAAAACAAATACTCTACAAATGAATGTTAAAACTTTTCAAAAACAAAATCATAATTTATGGGTGACCTTTTTGATCTTCCCTCCACGCTTTCAGCACCACTTGACAGGTGTACGTCATACCGTGTTATAACGGAGAGGCATTAATATTTCGAACGGTGTATGTTGTGTGTGGGGGGAGGCCATCTAAACTCTTACTCGTAAACACAAAGTATGCATGCTGCCTATGGACAACTGATATCCATTTTGTTTCATATGGTTACCTTTTCCTCCACAGCCTCACAGGCACGCATGTAAAAGCAACAACCATCGAAGCAACTACTGCTCAAATGTTGACATAGATTCGTCATGCCAAGGAACGACGCCTTCGCGCTACACGACGGATCTTAAGAGGCGGTGGGAATACTGCGGCATTCCCAAGTGTCGTATGTGTGACGGTGAACTAAGAAACATCGCTACACGTCATGTGGTTTAACATGTGCTATTTGCAAACACGCCTACGTGGGGCCAGTACGATTCGGTTACTGTCGTCCGTCCCGGAAACATATGGAGGACTGCACGGTTGGAAACAGTGCATTGTTGTATTCATTCGAACTGTTGCCGCTGATTTGTACGTATTATTGAAAGTTGTGTACCGGAGTAAAACTATCACTGAATCCGCTTGAACTATGTAAACAAAGCGAACTAACCACGGATATTGTGCACGCTTAGAAGGCAAATACTGCGTAGGCTATAGCCAAATAGTTCTCCAACGCTTAACTACAATAATGTTTGTGAACATTACGTATATTGTTACTGCACTTACATTCATACACATGCATGCTCTACATGCGTGCGTGCATGCATGCATGCATATATACGCACATACGTATATGCATGCATGCATGCACGCATGCAAGCACGAACACACACATACACATATACACACATTCACTCAGTCAAAAACATATACCTTAAATGCTCCCTTCAGTGGCTGTGTAGGTGAATGTATGGTAAAACGACAGCTCGATTAAATCTGTTTTAGAATGTCTTTATAGAATGGAGCTAAAAACCTCCAACTCGAGTTACGCCGCAAGTGACCACGTCATCAAATTCCGGATTTATAAGAAGTGGATAGATCTCCACTACAACAGCCAAGAACGGGGCCAGTAAGTATGCGTTTAGTTCCCCTTTAACACCTTTACGGTATTCCATGTTGTAGTTAGGTAGCTGTATGATGTAGACCCGTTCTGTGTTGTCCCTTTGGGAAACGCCACCGTGTAATTTCAGTGGCGTTCTGTGTAAGTAACGTATATAATTAACATGTATGTGCTTCGATACTCCACGCGTGGAATTGCGAAGTTACGGGGCTATTGCGGATACAGACATCTACCACTGTTCCCAGAATTGGCTGAAATTCGAGTATGTCAAACTGGGAATTGTGGATACCCACAAGGGCTCCAAGGGAAATTGGAACCATACATACAGGGTGCCACCCTATTCGGGGTGGATTGCTTGCCATAGTGTTAAAAGGCTTAGCCCCGACGGTAGAGAACAACTAATTGGTTAAAAGGAATGTACAACGAATTCCATTGGTTAACAGATACGCAACAAGTTGGGTGGTTCGTATTATTAAAATACCCAAATATTCTATCAAAATACTTTATTCGATCTCAAAATGCATCTGAATTAACAATATTCATGTTTTAATATATATTGCTGAGGTGCTTATATTAGAACATTGTGTGAAACGAGAATTTGACAGACCAAATACATCGTTCGGTAAAAAACGTTATATATCACCTTCATTATTTACGATTTATTAGTAAGTCTTTAGTAGAAATAAAGCGTGTTTATATATGTCTTAAAACCTATATATGTCTTAAATTCATCACCAAATCTTTTATTTAAAAAAATTGAATCCTTTTAACCAACCGAGATGTGAAAAAAATTTGAATAAACATAGTGTTGCTACGCCAGTTAGCCAAAGGAAATCGGTGTACAATAACGGCTAGAAGTAATTTGCCATGCGCGCGATTCGCCTTGCACGCTACCTCTCCGTTGTAGTTATTCCTGCTGTTATTATTTAAGTTATTATTCACGTGCGTCGGCGATATCAACTGCTAACTTAGCAGATATGTTCGACGGCTCTGTTGATGACAATACGACATGCGTGTGATTAATCTATATTATACTAAGTATGTTGTCGCTACTTGGTTTCACTATTACTTTCAGCGTGGCCGTTATGTGGATAGGGTCCAAAGAAAACGAATATCGCCGCTGAATGTTGTGACTAATGCGATCTGCATTGCAATAAAAACGTTTCAAAACTAAGTGTAGATATTATAGGCCGTAATTAGTCTCACAACATGTGTTGTAAAGACACAACAGGGTATGAAACGTTAACTTGTCGAACTTGCTATGATGATCGTGATCGTTGGATGTTAGCCTAAAACTCCAGCCTATCGCAAATCCGGTTCGTAGATGTCCACATATGTAGTATGTTAATAATACATGTCACATACGCAGTCGATAAAAAAACCTATTTTTGTTCAAATCATCGAAACAATTGATTTTAGTCGTTAGATCTGGTAAGGTTTAAAACAGTGGATATCCAAAATGGTAAAGACTGTGCGGGTCAACGCAGATCATGGGCGTGATGTCCGTCTTCTCGCCGATCGCACGACAAAGTTACGAAGTTTCACAAAGGGTGAAATTCCTGAGTCTTCGTCGTTTCCATTTTCACTTCAATTAATGCTTGAACAAACATTAAATAATTTCACATAAACTACACACAGAAGTTGCATAAACGAACTAGCATGTTGCAGTGGATACTAGGTAGGTTTGCTTATTCACAAAATTAATTTTAAATGAGACTAGCGAAAAAGCGAATTCAGGAGGGATCCTTAAAAACATAATTTTACAATGTCTAAAACATCAACATTCACACAGGCCTGTCAAATTGAAAATGTGCACAGTTATATGTACTAATATTGTCATGCGTCTTGCATTGTTTTAACCAGTTTCATATTTCACCTTTTGGCATGTTGCAGTTGATTGTATAATTATTGCTTGCACGGAAGAAAAAGGCAACATGATTCCTTACACTACCCAGTCCAGTTTTGATCATACAATGCCAATGGCAATTACATCTTCGCACCACAAAAAAATCACGTACAACTGCCGGTTTCACGTAGCGTTCTGTGGACGTTTGACGTAGATCACGTAACAATGGTTGAAACACGCGTAGCGTTGCTAGTTGCACGTAACTATTGTTCTGAGTTACGTAATTTACGTCAACCGTCGACATTGGTTCATTCGCCGTAATATCCCCAATCCCGGTGGAATTTCAATTAATTTATAATGTACGAACCACGACCATGAGCCCTACGGGCCGCCTACAACATGTCAGCCCCATACACACGAAACTGACGGAGATACGAGGGAACAGACATAAAAACAGAGTCATATTCTACTTTATTATATAGAAGCTCGATGACAGGGTTCTGTTTCTGTTCCATAGCTTTGTAATCGCACAAACATGTACAAAGAAGCAATTCAGAATACAACTCAACAATACTCTCACAAGTACTGGTGGCTGCACGTTTACTGACACTAGGCAGCACAAAACGGTGTTTTTCTGTGGGAGTTCACGAAACACATTTACATTTTTTTTCTTTCCCTTTACAATAATTTCCTGAACCAGATTAACGTTTCATGTATATTTCAGAAAGAAAGTGTAAGAAATAGTAGCTTACATCCTTGTAAATAAGCATGTTGGTCATATCATAATAATGACATAGATAATCTAGGAAGAAAACAACGAAGAGCGACTACATTGAATCCAGATCTGAGGTATCTTAGCTAATAGAATTTTTTTTTGGTGAACAATCGAATTACCCTTTGTAGTTATTATGTACAATTGTCCGCTACGCTACACCAACAATTACGTACACTTGTTCACAACGTCATGCGTCTTTTCTACGATTGTCCGAAGTTACGTAATACAAAGGCAAGACGTCGCTATATGTCATTATAACTTCGCAATTTCGAAATTTACATTCCACGAAGCAATCAATATATTGACTGGCAGCACCAAGTAACAAGGCATTGATGGATATTTATGTGATATTGTTGTGTATCCTGAAATTTGGTAAACATGTTCGAACTATCAAGTTATCCGCAATGATTGGTTAACCAATGCCTTCCTTGTCCACTTGCCATCTGAAAAGTGCAGCTTTGGATGGCAGCCTTCTTAAACTATTGTTTAAAACAAGCTGCTACCATAACATTTGCAAACGTCGGATTGTCAAATGGGAAATATGTGAGAAAATCAGTGGTCGGTTGTGTTGTGTTGTGAAGAAGTTGCCGAAAAATTAAAATATAACCCTGGAAGTAATATTTCAACAGGAGATAAAAAAGCATTTATATGTATATTTTGCGCACCATGACAGCTTAACAATGCTATCTTTATTACCTTAAACTTGCACAGATTGGCTCTAAAAAACAATAAAATCGAAGAATGTCCCGAACCCCCGTTTTCATACTGTGGAGACGGGCTCGCACGCACGCATGAACGCGCGCGCTTTTGCGCACAACGATCGTATTGAATGAAAAATTACGTCATCGGCGCGGGTTTGTGACGCAGTTTCACGAGGATATTAGTTGAGTTGCGGTTTCAAATGCGAAGAGAATACCGAAGGAGCCGTTACGGATTCGATAGATTCAACTCACATATTTTAGAATACCTCTGGAAGTCAACTGAAACAATGTTCGCCAGCCGCTTCAATTTGTTGGTAGTATGTCTGCTGCTTCCCGCGGTGATCGAGTGTTGTCCAAGGAGAGCTGAACCCATACATAGTAACGTATTTACTTCTTTAATTAAGCTAGCCGAGTTGTCCTGCGTTGAATTGGGGAAAGGACAGTCACTGCGAGAGTGCATGACTCCTTGCATTACCCAGTAAAGTGTTGCTAGGACAACGTCGAGCCTCATAAATCATGTACAACTGCCAGTGTCACGAAACGTCTGAACCGAATGATTTTAATAAACGTATGCGCTCTGGTATTAAACCGACTGCGCACATTACCTAAATATTACACAGTGTCAATATGAACATAAACGAACCTGATTGTGCACATATCGTGTGGTATGACGACGGCTTTATTAAATCTGTTTTAGAATGCAAATATTCCTTGGAGGTTAAAACTGCCAACGTGAAATACGCAGGAACTGACAACATAATAAAGATAGAGATTTTCGCCAAAAAGGGTCAGTCTAGTACGGCATACCAGTGGATAACGCTCGACAACAAGGGCAAGGACGACAACGAACGAAACCAGTAAATATGTGTTTGTTTCCTCCTATGAAAAGTCTATTATTTAAGAAAAGGGAGAAAACAAATGCAAATAAGGGGCAATCCACAAAGTAGGTCACGCTCAGCTTGTGTGGAGGTACTGGTAAGCGTTACGAGGCGTTACAGTTTTGCTCGTCTAGGTGTCGATATCAGACTGATAGCTTTGATTGCTACACCTGTTTTTGAGGTATGTATCAACTGAATTAGAACGGAAAACAAATGCCGACATTACAAGACATTAGTGAAGCGTGCAATGGCGCAAGAAAAGTCTTCAAACTTGGTGAACAACAGGTGTATGCATAATACGTGCGGGAGGAGGGGTTGTTGTCTGAAAATGAACGTAGTTGTAGCAGGGGTGTACAGAACAGCGTTACGAAGCGTGACAAGGAGGTGGGCAAGTTTCACAAAAGTAAACAATGGTGTGACGTACTTTATGGATAGCCTCTAACGCTTCAGCTGTGCAAGTAGTGGTCAAAATCTACGTGTTCACGCCCATTCCATACCCGATGTGGTCCCAATACAACCGGTGCAACTGCATCTATCAGATGCATCTGCACCGTAGCGTGTTGTGATCTAGATGTCATACAAAAGTATGCGTTATAAATAGTACTGCATCAGTCAGATTCGAATTATAGACCCGCCTTGTACCTTAAATCCCAGGTGTGAACATCTCGTCAACGTTCAACGATACGGTAATATAATATTACATGTTCTACCTGAGACACTTGTAGTTATTATATTTTGTAGTCATTTTATGACGTACGGATTGGTAACACATCTTGATTCTAGAAGAAAAAAAAATTATTCTAGAACAATATCCCTGCGTCAATTGAATCGTCTATGCCCCACCGATAGCTCACAACATATTATAATCTTGGCACGCTATGCCACACATCAATACCACCGGGCCCAACGACCCGCTAAGCTTCCACAGTATAATAACACATTTGCACAAAGTCTTTGAGACTGGATAGTAATCTAAAGCACACCATACACATACAGACGTATAGTCGCCAACAGATTGTTTCTAGGTACACATTAGCCCTACCGACCGAATCTGGCTAACAATCGTCTGGAGTCGGACAAAAAACGGCTGGTCTGCTTGGTGTGTGGATGAGATCCCGACTCCTAGCTCCCGATTCCCGATTTAAAAAATCGAATCGGGAATCGGGGGTTGGACCAACGGGTGGGGGCGGGCGGCCCAACTGTCGATTGAGAGGTCGGTGGCTCGATTCCACCTCCGCCATTTCGAATCTTAGGCAATTTCGTTCACCTCACTTTGCCTGTGTCTTTCTGAAGAGACACTAAAAGCCGTTGATCTTTTCTACCATGTGTCTATACCAGGGGAAGTAAAAGATCCAAAGCAGGGAAATGGTAAAAACCTGTCGTGGACACACTGAATTTATAGAAAGAAAACTCCACCCACACTGTGTTAGCCCTAGACAGTGTTGGAGTTAAATGCCACAAGAAACAAGAAATTGTTGTTGGATTGGGTTGGTGTGGATCTCCTGGTACAGACCAACTAGGAGTTATGGATCACGGAGCCAATGGAAGGTGGAGATCACCATTTTAGTTGTTGTACCAGATTACTCGCTGCAAGGCGAAGTTCGCACTTTTTTTCGATAGAATCAAAACAGTGCGGGTCGGTCTGGTTGGTGTGTAACCCCTTGTTCCATGTATCACGGATTATGTGGGGCGGGAAGGGGCGAGCACCCGACTACCTCCAATTTCTTCGAACTGCCGACGGTTGCTCAATCGACCCGATGTGTGCCTAGCATAATCAGTCAACAAATACACGTCGACCGACCGTCGGCCGACCAAAAATGTGACCAACTGTTGAACAAACACATAGCGACTGATTCGCGAGTTGGCGATTATAATTGACTAGGCTGTCCAACCGTACCAATACATCGATATTCTGCAGCTCATATGTTTTTCTTTCGTTTATGATATATTATTGGGTTAGTGTAACATAATTTCTTACAAAACGTACCGAATTGGATCACAGTCGAATAGTTGGCCCTTGAAAGATTTTGTTGAACTACTATATACATCTCCAAGTCACAATCAACGATTTGTAGGGTCTGTACGGACAGTCAACTGATCGTGTGGCCGACTCTGATTGGCTGTCGGCCGAAAACTGTCACCAACTGTCGGTGAATATCTAGCAGTGCCAGGTGCCCAGCGACTAGTTGGCGACTGTCGGTGGAGAACATATACATAACGAGTTAGCGACTATATATGAGTCGCCAACATGTTGGCAACTGAAGAATAGGTATGTGTCTGCCGGGATTTATTATATATCCCCGACATTCTGTAAAGACCGCCATACACATATCGATTCTTCAGTTGCCAACATGTGGGCGACTACATTTTGAGTTGGCAACTCAAATGAACTCGTTATGTGTATGTTCTACACAGACAGTTGGTAGCACATTTGCCAGTCCGCGTCCAGTCGGTGGACTGGCACTGCTGCATATTCATCGACAGTTGGTGACTGTCTTCGGCCGACAGCCAATCAGTGTCGACATCACGGTTCGTGTGACTGTCCGTACAACGGCAATAACGACTCTTGGACACTTGATATAGCTTATCAATGGTTCTTGTGGAATTTCACAACAACTTCGTCTATCAGACCCCCCAAATCAAGGATTGTGGATTGGAGATGCAACGAAAGGGTGGACGTTTTTTTTCCCATTACAACACGTATAACATTATTTAAATAATTTTTAAATGTTCAACTTTCGACCTGAACATTGTCTAGCTTGTCTAGCCTAGCTATTTTTTCACAGCGGGAATTTGTAGTGTTTCCGTCGCAGCCATTTTGATTTTACGAAACGGATAATTGTGTTAACTGCGATTCGGAGTCCAACTAGCATTTACCTGTGCGGAATGCCAATGTCTGCTTCTCTGTCATAGAATTGACGAGCACACGTTTTACGATATGTGCTACGCGGTCCCCCCGTGCCTGCGAGTGCGAAGTTACGGCGATCTTTACTACGGAGAGTACCTATGTATCTCCAATGACCACTGGAAATGCGAATATATCACGCTGAAAATTGTTGAAACATACGAGGGTTTCAAGGCCGATTGGGTATATAAGTATCCGTTCAACGAATGGGTAAATTGCTATTATTATACTCTATGCTCCGGACAATAAGTTGCCCGTGCACGAGATTGGCTTTCGTTGTTGTTATTCCTGTTATTATTGATACTGTTACTATTGCTACTGTTATTATTCTCGTGCGTCAGTGACATCGTCTGTGATGCCAGCTCGAGAGAGATGTGCGGCATTTTGATTTATGGCAACACGACGTGCGTGTCTCAATCTAACTTAGAAAATTGTTGCCGATACATGGTTTCTGTATTTCTTTCACCGAGGCAATTATGTAGATTGGGTCAAGAGAAAACGAATCTGGCCACTGACCAGTGGTGAGCAACAGACCACATATATGCGTCAGTAACATACAACAGCTTTACAGCTTAGAGTTGTTTTGTTCATACTACATGCGTTCTGCAATAAACATATGTCTTAAGAGTAAACCTTGTCGGAGTATATAGAAATTGCCTGCTTATCTTATTGTTACCAAGACCCCACGGTCGGGTCGTCGGTTTTTGTTTTAAAAATTCAACCCACTATTATCCTTTGTCTTGCCAATTGTTGTTTGGTATTTGCTATTGTATTGCATTGCGTGGTTCTAGTTATTGTATTACTACAGATGGTGTGGATTGTTCATCTCTGTGCACGGTATTCCATTGCACTTGCACACGTGGGTTGTATGACTGCCCCATCGCTGCAGTTCCAACCAAGACAAGTAAGTCACAGCACATGAATCTACGTAGTATCTACACGTGGACATTCTCCGAGCAGGCACTTTGGTCGAACAAATTTCCGAATGGATTGTTGCAACAGGTTGTTCCAGGAATTCCATCATGTTGCAGATTTTTGGCGTATGTGTGCCCGTGTATTTGCATTAATCGTGTATTTGCATTAAGGGTGCTGCTATCTGTTTCGGTGTCTATTCGACCCATGAGATGCGATTAACTCAAACTGTTTCGAACTCTGCACATACACATAATACTCAAATTTTTCTTTCAGTTATTGTGACTATTTCCTTTATGATGCCCGGTATGAACTCTTGGAACAACATATTTTCAGTAATCACATCATCAATATTGTAATACAAAATGCTTATGATAACAATCATATTTGTTTAACGATTGACTCATTGTGAACGTTCGAGCAGAACCACTGCGGTCTAAAGTTTTATATTAACATAATTAATATGTTTATATACAGTGTTTGCATTAACTTTTTATTTTGCCCTTCTAGCATACAATATATGGTGACCATTATTTTGACGTACACCAAAGCATACATCGCGTGACCACATGAACTCGAACAAACACCACTTCACACATAGAACCTACGCGTATACATAAGACATTGGCATTGCTTCTGAACATTATACAAAAAACAGCACCCAAACTTTTAAAATGTGTACAACAGGTTTGGGTTCAAATGCAAATGCATTTGCATTTGAAAATGTCGCATTTGTATTTGCATTTAAATGCAGTGTCGTCGCCTGCTCCGCATTTGCAGTTGCATTTGATTTGAAACATTTGCATTTGAATCAAAAACATTTGCATTTGTATTTGATTAAAACATTTGCATTTGCCCTTGATTGAAATAATTTACACTTGAATCAAAACATTTGATGCATTTAATGCAAATTTCTCACTTTTGCTGCAAGTTGTCAGCCCCGAATGTTTACTTTAAAGATATCTACAGAAGCCATGGTTAGCAGTCAACTTATCTCCCTAACAATTGACATGTTATTGTAGAAGACCCTTCAATTCATGCCTGTCTGAATGACCAGCCCACCCCAGTTGGTAGTGTTTGTGTGCTCACCTATGCTAAGCTTATCTGTGAAATGCAATCAGTGAAGTTCAGGCAGCCTTTTGAAATCCATGGCCACAGTTATCACACATAATTAGGTATTCACAATCTACCTCAGTTTAAAACAAAACTTATCATGTAATCGACTTAACAATGATGCGTTACATTTAATAATTTGGATTGCTTTGCTTGGATTATTTTCAGGCAGCAATGTATCATTCTCAAGCAGACAGTAACACTAAAACTATACCACACGACTCCATACACTTAACACAGTTTTGTCAATAAATTACATTATGATGTTAACCAGTGTTTGTATTTCATTTGAGTAATTATGCCACTATTCTATTTCTTCCCACTAAGCGCTAAGTCTCTGCTGCAGACAGTAAGGCCCAAGTATATGTTACTAAGCAAATAGGCCAGACCATTCAGGTCTTATCTCATTGTCTTTCTGAATGGACAGTATTTATTTACAGAGATTATGCAATCAAGGGCAGCTGCCAGCTAATTCCCTTTGTTGGGAGAAGAAGCTGCACTTGAACAAATCCATTGTTTATCCAAGGCCGGTGTTCAACCCAAAGGTTTCCCTAATTAAATATGTCACCTCTAGAGATCTTACATCTACTTTGAGTTTAATATCTTTTATTGATTCATGAAGCCTTATTTAGTAATAAAACATATGTTTTGTGTAACTATATTTAGTAAAGTTGATGCAAACTGGTATGTAGTTCGTTACATTTTTCAGTCATAAAAACACTTGCATTTGCATTTGAATCATATCAGACACTTGCATTTGTATTTGAACCATCTCAAACACTTGCATTTGCTTTTGCATTTGAATCATTTCAGACACTTGTATTTGCATTTGCAAAATTTCTAACACTTGCATTTTCATT
>OY759264.1:12522737-12652737 GCA_963662155.1 Lamellibrachia columna | reverse complement strand
CCATCCCATGTTGCATCAACGACACTTAGTAACGCATGCTATTGCCCATGCACGTTTCAGTGATTTGACCAGTGACATATTGTGAATAATGAATATCGTGCGTGCGTACTAGCTTGCGTGCGCGCGTGCGTGAGTGTTTGTGCGTGCGTGATTGATTGCGTGTGTTCGTGCGTGCGTGTTTATGTGTCTGTTTGAGTGCGTTCGTGCATTCGTGCGTGTGTGCGCGCGTTCGTGCGTGCGTGCGTACGAGCAGTAGTGAGACAGAGTAAGGGAGATATTTGGATACAGATATTCAGAGGCACTACAAATATGATAGAAAATAAACACTATTTGTTTAACATTTATTTTAAAAGTGCGCTTGCTGGCCACGCTTCTGTTCCGTGCGACATCAACCCACTTTCCATTGGTTCCACGTGGTCTATATGATAGTTACCCATTATAAGTTAAAGAGTATATCCATATCAATATATTACAGATTCCTTTTCCAAACCTAACGTTTGTGTACTTTAACCCCCCACATTAATGGGTTCCCTTTTCGTTAACGCAATCTTATTATAATTCGTTTTCGCATAACTGCATGATGGAATACACATCATGCAGTTATTTAACAAAAGCAGCGTTTGCCTTAATTGGTTCAATTAAAACATGGTGCGTGACAGAAAACTCCATCCTCAACTGATTTAGCCAATCGGGAATTCGTCAGTTTTCAGCGTTTCCATTTTCATGTCAATAAATGCTGGACCATGCATTAAATAATTTAATAGTTTGTCTGACAATTTCACAAGAACTACATACAAAGGTTGCACAAAAGAGCCAGAATGTCGTAATGGATACAAGGTAGGTTTGATTTTTCGCAAAACGAATATTTTAAATGAGACCAGCAAAAAAATCGAATTGACGAAGGACCTTTAATATATGGGGCCATGTGTACCATTTCATGGGCAAACTTCAAATCGCACCACTCCGCCAGCAGCTCACTGATATGTTTACCTTTGGGGATCGCCGTGAATTCAACAAACAAATACACAACACCAGAGCGCGTTACGTGAACCGCACGAGTGTGCCACGTGTCAGTAGTTGTTGGAATCTTAGATTAAATGTCCCGATTATGGTGATTCATGGTATTAATCAACATAACACTTTGAACTCATTTACAATTCAGATATCATTAATTTAGCCATTCAACTTAAGCCAGCTTGACAAATACATACACGATTTACATATGCCCAAGCCTTGCACGTGCCTGAGCAAGAGTTTTGTAAATCTTATTATAATTCACCTGCGCCAAACCTTCAGGGGTCATCTACGACACCAGGATCGGGTCGTCTCAGTTATATTTTTTTATTCACCCCGCTGTTACCCTTTCTACGAACAATCGATTTACCCTTTGTAGTTATTATGTACAGGTGTCCGCAACACTAGGCAAACAATTACGTACAATTGTTGACAACATCGTGCGTCTTTTATACGATTGTCCAAAGTTTCGTTATTGTAATGTGGAATTATGCATCCTATTTTTGAATGGTAACGTTGTTCAGTTACGAAGCCACGGTAACATATGTGAATATTGCCTTCAACATATCGTCGACTCAGGCGTTGTCTGTTTACCGAATGTGCTGTAACCGTTTTGTTATAATTCGAACAATAACTTAAGTCTTATTTAACTGAATGAACACAACATCATGTTGATAAATATGGGATTACATTCTTGCTGCTCTCCTCTTTATCCCTGATGTCCAGGGTGAGGCTGACATCGGTCCCAGCCATCGATTTATGTTTGTGTTCCTTCTTCTTCCGTTGCTGATCCCGCATGTACTACTATATAAACACAGCCTACTATTACCACTACCTCCATAATTAAAGCCTATATGTAAGTTCGATCAGCTCACCTTGGTCAACAATTTGTTCCCAAAGTTAAGAAAAATTTTGCAATTACGACATTCTAGGTGACCATTTTAAGTCTGTAAAATTGACTTCCAATTACGTTACATCAGCGGAAAATATAATATAATGCTGACGTCACATGAAGACATGCCCTTATTGGCCTCGTTTTCCTGAGCTCCTCTCTGTACTCGTCTAATAGGTGACGACTTGAAATAATTAACCGAAGGCTAGCCTTTGTTTTTGACGCGCTACAAACTCTGGTTTCCGACTATTTCTGATGCAATTTGCGCATTATCGAAAAGGAAATATCGCTAAAGTGCCGGATGCTGCATTGGGAAGTGGCGACGCTTGGCGGATTATTCAGTATGATAACTAGAGCACCGACGTGTTTATCTGGAGACGACTCAATGTGCTACCAGCATACCAATCAAAATCAATTCTTCGTAGCTGCAGATTTGTCGTCGTGGTATATTTCGTTGCCGTCCAATGTTGCGATGACCAGTGGCATATGTTCCATCGTCGTTATTCTGCGGTGTTTCTATACTCATTCACTTTCTAATAGAACACACATTATCGATTTGTTTCAGCATTTGTATTTCTTACGCTTTCTGTATGCGATACGTTCAGCCGCTCGCATAATGTCAACGGTGCAGCAGTTCGTCGAAATTCGTTAGTGTTCCACAAAAGTCGATTAAGGCACAACAAACAAAAATGGTTATGTAATTTGTGGACGTCTTTGAGAGCCCCGCACTCGTGTAGAGCTTCATAACGCTGTTCTATAGATCCTTGCTACTAATTTATGTTTGAGAAACACCCTCTACAACCTACATAACATCTCAAATTGCCTACATGCAAAGGTGTTTCAGATGAAAGGGGTGAGATGGTGGTGGGCAGACATAGCAATAGTAATAGGCGTGACAACAGATGTTTATTTGTTTTCGATTGCACTCTATGAATAATTATAGTGACCAGTTGTCTTTTCAATACTACAATAGCTGGTTTCCCGTTGGAATTTAGCTGGAATATATGGCAATATGTCTACACACTGTATGGAATGTCTTTATAGAGGAGGGTACGTAATCAAATTGTGGTGAACGATGTATTGACACATCACTGCACTAGGTTTGAACGTAAAACCCCACAGGGTCCCACTCACCCCACCCCACACCCGCTCAACACCCCTTCACTAGTATCCCTTCACTAGTATGCCTTCACACAAACTACTCTGAACCATGTTCTGTGGCAACATACCAAACTGAATGCTGACAACTAAACACGTGGGTCGCGGTGGCCTACAGGTTAAAACACCGGACTTTGGTGGCTCGACTCCTCTTGCTGGGGTTTCGAAGCTTCGGCAGTTTCGTTCACACTACGCTGCCGTAGTTCAGTCAGCTATATAAATGAGTACATGGCTACAGAAAAAGATGGATGTGTGAACGAATGGTCTTCGCGTAGCAATTGAAGGGTTGCTTAATGCTTCCCAGAGAAGTCGAGATGGCGTTGGAATGAATAGGTCTGTCAGGTGGTGAAGTGTAAAGTGCTTTGAGCGGACCCGGTGACACTGGATATCTCACTATATTAGAAAGTACTTTTTCCAAAACGTGTCAAAGCTGTTTTCCTCGTTACATCACCAATACACCCTCATGACACCCCACATACGAGTACCGTTCCATGACGCTTACCCCAACATTCCATCCCTGAGATGACGTCCTTTGTGGATGCCCTTTTACGGGGTCCGATTGTTTGAATGTGAATAGCAGGACGCGCGATTGGGTGAGTAAGTGATTGCGTGCGGGTGTATCTATATGTATACATTAATCATAATTTCCTTGAACAAGACTCCAAAGTCTACTGTTGAATTACGGCGTTTGATTAATGATTCCAAATGAGTGACGGGGAGAAATGTTCTTCAATACATCCTGCAGCTAGGGTTGAAGGCAGGTAGTTATTCGATTGTATGAGTATTACAAATTATTTACACGTAGTGTCATTGCAGCCGGTTTAGATTGATGTGGCTTAAAACAAGCAGTGTATGCAGCTAATATAAAATAATAACTCAGTCGGTACGTGTAAGACTGTATAGTTTTATTTGCAAATATATGCAAAATGTAACTACACATTTATTTTAGCGAGATTATGCCAGTTCATTAGACCATGGAATCATTTCCACCACCAATATATCTTGGTCTAGTGAATATTGGTCCCACGCCTCCAGTAGGCCTAACATAAAATGGTCGATTTATATCATAGACGGTTTCCTTCAGAAAGTAGATGCAGACGGAGCACAGACGGTAGGTGGACCCGTAAATGCTGCTTACAACCCGATTTAGACCCATGTACATAATGTCGAAAGCGAACAGTCCCCTGTCCTGTCTGTAGTAGTTGAAACCTTCGTAGTTAGTGGCGTACATCTGATTCTTCGACAGTCGAATCAACATGGCCGTCTTGACAGCAAACCGCTGTGACTTCAGGAGAGTAGAACCTCCGACGTCACTGCGGAACACCTTGCAGCACAGTGTTGTATTATCGAGGAGCCAACTTTAGGTGAATCTTTATTTATTGTCTCCGTATGTTTCAGTTGCGCCACTACATGGCAGCACTGTACACTAAAGGGGATTAAGGTTGCCCCCCGGCCTCCCCGTTTGCGATAACCTAGATGCGCCACTGTTGCTGTATGTAAACGTGGAATGTTTAACTAAAATTCATTCGAGTGTAGTATTTACATAGCAGTCATTCATTAGTAGTCACCATAACGCGCACAGTTGTTAGGCATGATTGTTGCGTCATTGTAACACCATTATGTCATTAGTGAGTTTATGTCCCAAGCCTGAGTTCACATTGGAGCATTCCTTAGTAGGCTCTTCTCAAAGAACCAGGATACTAAAGTCATAATATGCCATAGATATTCAAATTCTGAAATACCATTTACGTAGATTGATAACTGTTACAAGCTTGGGGAATTTATATGGGGGTTTTGTTCGGTAGATATTGTCCTAGGGGGTTTTGTTGTCCTAGGGAGGATATTGTCTGGGGGATATTGGCGGTGGGATATTATCAGGGGGTTTGTCCGGGGGATTATGTCATGATTCCATGATATATATGTAAATCGAGATTTCACAGCACATATAACCTGAGCTATCGCATTTCACTAATTGCCACCTTTGTACTTTGTTTTGTTATATTCTATTTTTTGGGTAAACAGTTTATAATATTGAACATGCATAAAATAAAACATCCTACGTGTGTCATACAGCATAATATGAAGAACTGACTTGCAAATGGGCTTAAATCGAATCGTTCAAAGTTAACGTACACCATTTTCCAAGTAAGCTCATTACGTGTCAGAACATGGTGGCCTGGAGTCCGCCCCCACATAGTATATGTTAAGTATATGGAGTCCCTCCCCCTCCAATGTGCTCACAGAAACCAACGTCGGTCCCTCCAATAATAAAACACGTCCGATGCCACGGAACACATATACATTACTTTCCTTCACTTGAAATTAATTATCTTACCCCAGCCATTGTTGGTGGGAGAGTCTCCAATGTTGAATGAATATGGAGTCGACCTCTCAAACGCCATATGGAAGGACACAGATCGGGCCCATCTCGGTGGTGTAATCCTTAACACCCCCTGAAGTTTACAACGCCCGCCGTTCGACGAAGGTTTCTTTGTCCACATCACGTTGGGTGTATTCCCGGGAAGGACGGACGTCTTGCCCGTGGTCAGGTCAACACAATATGACGCCGCTGGACCGGTGGCATAAGCTGTATAATATATGACGAATGCATGCATACTTTTCCAGGGAACATTCTTGGTAAGTCAGCGCGACTGATTTGAACAAGGAAGAAGGAAAATGAAGAATGTACTGATGAGATTACCGGAATGTCTGAACTAATATGTGCTGCTCTGCATATTAAAGTTACAGGTAGCAAATGTTATAATGATTTTCAACCGATGACAATAGATGCTTGCCAACGACAGGTGTGGGTTGCATGTGCCATGCAATAAACCAGCTAGGCGAGGCTTATATCGAAAGACAATTAATTGCGCTTTCATAACTTCCAGCGATACGGTGGTTCTTACCGTTATATGTGCTCACTAGTGCACACAGCACGAAGAAGATAGACATCAACGCTTGAACCATCGTGGCTGTTCTCTCGCCGTTGTCTACTGCCGTTGAAGAGATGTTCTCCTCGATGTGGTGACATCTAGTAATGTCATACCTTATATAGGAGACCGGTTGGAAGTCGGTAACGTGAAATCGCGTACATCACGAGGACGGTGTCGATGTTTCTCAGTGTGACTTGTCATGGTTCGTTGGCGTCACGCATGAAACCTTGCACGTCTCATATCCTGCAACATTCTAGCAAAGAACTGTTAGCAACAACCGGTGAGGTGGCCAGTATTATCTTAATACAATTTTGTTGAAACAAACAAGAGCATTTATTAGGAAGGAAACAGTGACAACCGTAATATATTTTAAAGGAAATGTCACAGCTCGCGAATTACAAAATATTCACTAACCGACATAAATGTACAAGGTACACGCTGTTGTCCAACACATTCATTTCAGCATAAACTATACTTGTTTGGGAAAGCCTTAACAGTTAGCATTATGATAATCCCGTGCGACTGCAGCAGTCGATGTTCTTTGCTCGTTACACTGTCCTGCAGACGCTAACACGCAATTATTTATTCTGCGTCGCGCAGCACATTCCATATATCTTCAAGTCTAAGATAAGTAAAAATATTTTTTTTCAATTAAGCAACTAAGCATTTGAATGCAAAAAACAATGCTCAGTAAACTGCATATCCATTATGAGTTTACATGATAAAAATCAGTTCATTTTGTAATCATCTACATAACGTATTTGCTGTTTAATGTCTTAATGTTTGATGCTGTTTAGTTCTGGCAATTGTCGACCACTCAAATATCAACAATTCAGTAGTCGCTAGGTCGTCGCACTGGACAAAGAATTGAGGTGCGCCTCTGGCGAAAGTTAGAAGTCGTTGTCGAGCATGCGTGAATCACAAGGACGCTGGCGAGATATCTCTTTGTGCCTCGCGCGTTCCTGCACGTATATAACTTCATAAATTAGCGTTGCCTCAACCGATCAAGGGGCGCGTTCAGGGTGGCATGTCGCGCCAAGATGTGCGGCAGCTCAGCGCGTCGCAATTTATGTCGATGCACATGAGCTTAGATGAGTCATGGTCGTACTATTTATCTGGCATCCATCTTTCGTGACTGACAAGGCCGATCATGGGGTGTGTCTAAAAGCCAGGAGCTTCATGCACATGGTGTCACCTACAAACTGGGTACGTTGTAATTGTATATTTAGCAACCGGAGTTGTGCACCTGTACTGCGAAACGTCTAAGTAGCCATACAATTTAACAATTTTGTGTGGGTGGCGCAACTTTACTCAATCAATGGACCACTTATTAAGAACATCTTGCGTTAGGCACGTCACAAATAATGATGTTATTCAGCCGTGCAGTTCACTCCCGTATGGCGTGCACGAAACGCCTGGCCAGTGAACGAAACGTCTGGCCGGCGAACGAAACGCCTGGCCGGTGAACGAAACGTCTGGCAGGCGAACGAAACGCATGGCCGGTGAACGAAACGTCTGGCCCGGTGAACGAAACGCCTGGTCGGTAAACGAAACGTCTGACCTGCAAGTCATACTCGTCGTTTAAGTGTGCATAGTTGTTACAGGAAAAAAATTCTTATTTAGGATAATTATGTCTTGTGCACAAACTGAGCACACACGAAGCCACGGGGGGTTCATTCCCGTATCACGTGAATGAAACGCCTGGCCTGCGAGTCAGACCCATCGTTTAACTGTGTATCTTTGATTCACGACATAAAAACGTGCCTCATTTAGGGTCATTATTAAAATAAACATATCCCATAGTTGATATAGGCCTAGTATTGTCTTTCTCCCAAAATTGGGTACACACAGCTGCAGGCGACTCATTCCTGAGTCGCCAGAACGAAACGCCTGGCCTGTGAATGAAATGCCTGGCCTTTGAATGAAACGCCTGGCCTTAAAGTCAGACTCGATCGTCGTTTAGCTTTGTATATTGTTCATCCTGTACACGAATTGAGTACACACAAAGCCGCGGGCGGTTTATTCCTGAGACGCTTGAATGAAACGCCTGGCTTGTGCACAAAATTATGGAGGTCAAATCGTGTTTGCCACCTAAGGGTTGCACTTTGTCCCACGCTACGTGTCCCAGATTTTGTGACATTTCCCTAGCCGAGAAAGTTCATACACGATTTGCCAGATCAGTAAAGCGCGAATCATGTGAATACGCCAAAACTTGGCGAGGAGGTAGCTGCGTATTGAAATGTGTTGGTGCTATTCATTAACATTAGTTTAATTACAGCCCAGTTAGCACAGTGACAATATGCCACTCACACAGGGAAAGACAGGCTAAACAGGGTAGTAGGGAAAATACCTCACACTCTCAACGATATACCGTATGTTTATGCATTTTTAGAATGTGTGTCATTAGTGTTGTCGTTGCATAAATAAAATATGCCACATATATATGACATATGCCTAGAAACTAGACCCATGACGCGTTGTTTCTTGCACAATATATATAACCCAGGCCGAAAAAATCGGTGACAAACCGGGACTTGAGATTTCGTCAAATTTCGTTATATTTCGGGATTTGAGAGCCAATTTATAGTGATTTATCCGGTTTTCTTTCATTTGTTCGTCTGATTATATTCTCACTACTCCAGTGGTATTCGATGCATTGATTGTTGTAATTTAACGCGCTTTTTGCAGTCGGTCAACCACTTCGTCGTACCTGCCTATATTGAGAAGGATGACCCGGACTAATGGAGCCACACCCACATAAATAATGTTCTTGTAATAAAGAATGACCCGTTATTGCCGCCAAACGCTGTATCTGATCAACTAGTGCAGCGGAATGGTTTCGGAGAAAGGCAACTTCAGCTAACTGCTCAATGTGGCCATTCACTGGACTCCGGAATGGGAGTGTAGGAACATAAATAACTGACCACCGACCTTCTATTTGTTGTTCCATAATTGGCACTGTACATGAGTTAAGATTTAGTGCCAATGCAAATGACCGAAGGTAACAAGCCCCACCGTCTTTTATCACATAATTGATTTGGAACTGACGTTAAATTCCTATCCAACCTGTAAATAGTTGTATCTCATTGATCGTTTAAAACACAGGGGAGGGCATCAAGCCCGCGGGCTTGTCCGGGTGGTATATCGCTGTCATTTGTCGCACATGTATGTGCCACGAATGCACTCAGTTAAAATGGCGTGATGTGTCCATAGGCGTCGTATCGACCCGGACTAGAGATTTACGCCGGGCGGCCCGCAGGGCCTACCCGGCATACTCGACAAACCCGGCATTCTGCCTGGCATACTCGACAAACCCGGCATTCTGCCTAGCATACTCGACAAACCCGGCATTCTGCCTGGCATACTCGACAAACCCGCCATTCTGCCCGGCATACTCGACAAACCCGCCATTCTGCCCGGCATACTCGATAAACCCGCCATTCTGCCCGGCATACTCGACAAACACGGCACTCTGCCTAGCATACTCGACAAACCCGGTATTCTGCCTGGGACACTCGACAAACCCGGCATTCTGCCTGGCATACTCGACAAACCCGGCATCCATCGACAACACTAGTGTCCACTGAGCATACCAACCCAAACCCCCCGTCCCCCGAACAAATCATCAATGGCCCTGGGACGACTAACGGCCCAACAGGGGTTGAATGCCGGGCTGCCCGAATGGCTGACCGGTGGGTTTACGACGCCTACGGATGTGTCCGTGAGATTTTCTATTCAGGTTCAATTACATATAAATACACCTCCTTAATATTATGGACCTAAAGTAAGCGTGTACACATTTTATTGTCTTAGCATGACATGTATAAGTAGGAGTATTGTTGAACGTTCATGTGATGCAGCTTTATGTTCTATTCCCTGAGGTCAGCAAAGGTTGCCTGGGGTATAACACAATACGCAAGTTGCTTCTAGCTGTCAATCAACTTGCTTCCTTCCTATTACTCGCTTGTCAAAAGGCACGTGCATAACAGATCATAGGCGTCCATTGATGCCGGGCGGACCGAAGGGCTGACAAGTGGGTTTCCGACGCCTCTGTAATTTATCATCAGATCATAACTCGTCCTAAGAGCGACTATCGCTAATATTTATTTGTGCTCCGTCAGCTGCGCAAAAGTCTCGTGAGATCAAATCGAGATATGCCAATGTACACAGCGAGTTCACTTTGGGCATGCGCCGAAAATTATCGGACGTAGATAATCATACGGGTTCGTTGGACATCTTATGGATGGTGTTGTCAGTCTCAAAGGGTGTGCGATACCCAGGGATGGCATCACCTAACCACCGCAACATTTCAGTGTGTCATTCTATTAGAATAGATTCTGCATAACCTGCCTATGAGATGTTGTGCGAGTTTTATGTTTGCCACTGCGGTTGTTGACAGTTGAAACACTAGTATTAGTAAAGCGTGTTTACATTTTAGTGAGCAGGTTATCTATTTCCACTAACTTAATTGTATAGTGTACTCTTAACAGTGATGTAATACCATTTCTTCTTTGCACAGAACATGGATTGGTGCTTTATGTAAAAATATGTAATCATGTATAATTCATTATTGTTTATCCATATTTATAACAATGGTTATTGTTAACATTATTGTTATTCTCCCTTAGCCAGAACAGATGTTACGCCCAATCCAGAACGGATTAAACCACTACCATCTACACCTTCGCAGAGTCTTTGAAGAAATGAGAAACCACCAGAAAGAGGCTGCCATTATATTAATCGACTTCAAGAAAGCCTTTGACTCAGGAGACAGAAGCAAACTGTTCCGGGTTCTTCACCCGTGTGACATCACAGAACAGATCATCAAAGCTATACAAATAATGTTCGAAATCACCTCTGCAGTTGTCGTAACTCCCGAAATGGAAATTACAAATTTGAAAATCAACACAGGAGTTCTCCAAGGATACCCTTTCGCCCCATTCCTGTTCATCATGGTCTTGGACTACGCTCTAAGAACTGTGATTGATGACAGAGAAGGACTAACTTTCAACACAAGCCGAAGCTCCATACATCCAGCCTGCCATCTCTCTGATCTGGATTATGCTGATGACATCGCTATGTTCGCTGACACGATGCAAGAAGCAGAACCTTTACTTAATTAAGTTGAACGTGCTTCCAGGAATAGTAATAATGTACTTGCGTATAACATGTTAGTCTGCTGACTTGCTGTGGGCTGACTGAATATGTAGAAGTATTTGTTAGTGGTGGCTACCAGAAAAGAAAAATGAAAACAACGGTTACTCCTACGCTGATTATATCACTGAAGACAATTTGCCTCATCAAACGGGTATCTTAAGTATTTTATTTTATTTTACCACAACTGTGCCTCGTTCAGATTTGCTGATAACTCCCCCTCCCCCACCCCCATTGCTATGCTTCGAACAAAAATGGATTGTCCTCACTGATTTCGCATCGGGGCTGTACTGTCCTAGCGGGAGTATTGTCCTAGTGGGGGGTTCTCCTGGCGCTGTTTGGGAGCTAATGTACTAGTGGGTAATGTCCGGTCACTTTTGAAAGGGTTTATGGAAGATGACATAGCAAGCAAAATACTGAAATTTACAGACGACACCGAGGTAAAACCAGCTAAAAAAAGATATGGAGATAAACTAATTTTATAAGATAATCAAGACAAATTGGTCAAATGCAAATTGATAAAATTGTCTGATATTAATTAAACTTTCGGAAATTGTAATTTTTATATATACAATATGGGAACACGGACAAAGACTATAACATGAGGGACGCTATGCTAAGTAGAACTATAAAAGAAAAGAACTTGGGAGTATGACATTTCAGTCAGAACAATGACAATGTGGAATTGTAGCTCCAACGAGTAATCACATTCTCGGACTAATTAGGAGAAATTTTACACGTACAAAACTTTAATTATACCATAGTACAAAGCAAGGATTAATTTGGAATAAAATTGTTGTTTAATTAAAATGATTTAAATAATAATAAAAAATACAAATCAATTCTGCCTTTTGAATACGTTTAAAAAGTAAGTGCGTCAGACTCATTGTCACGGACTGGCGGGGTTTCCGCTCACTAGACTGGCTCGGTTCTACTTGGGATGTCACATTTCTATAATGTCATCCACTTAATGTGGTGACATGATGATTTCCTTCCAGAGGTTTCGGTTCTTCATTGCCACTATTAGATTTGTCCCGCTGAGGTTCGTGTCTTTCTCTGGTATATTTTGTAGAGTAGTTGTTGGTCGACATCTTCTCCGAGGGCCATCGGGCTTCCAGAGCAGGACTTTGTTGGCTGCTTCGTCATGGCGCATCACATGACCTGCCAGACGAAGACGCCGTTGTCTCACGATGGCGGTGATCCGTGGGAGGGAGCCGTACAGTTCTTGATTGGTCATGTGGTGGCGCCATGGCATATTTTGAGCTTTCTGCAGCATTTTTGTGTAGGTGCCATCCAGTGCATTTTTTACTGATTGTGTTAGCGACCACGAATCGCATCCACATATCAGGATAGGTTCAACCGTCGTCCTGAAAATCTTCAGTTTGGTGAGTCTGCAGATGGGCGCTCTCCAAACTTTGTCAAGGGCGTGAACTGCTGCCCATACCTGGGCTTTTCTGCACTGGATGTCACGCTGTGAGTTTGTGTAGGATCCGAGATATATAAAATCCTCTACTTTCTCAATTTGACTCCCATCTGATGAGTGAACGCTATCATTAGCAGACGGGTTAATATGCATGTACTTTGTTTTGCTTGGGTTGCGAAATATTCCAGCAGATTTGGAAGCACTTTCCACTTTATGAAGTAAAAGTTCTGCTTTTTGTATCGTGTCAGCGAACAGAGCGATGTCATCGGCATAATCCAGGTCAGAGAGATGCGAGGCTGGATGTCTGGTGCTTCTGCGTCTGGTTAGGGTTAGTCCTTCTCTGTCATCAATCGCAGTTCTTAATGCGTAGTCCAAGACTATGATGCACAGATATGGGGCAAGAGGGTCTCCTTGGAGAATGTGGAGGGATGTGTAATACTGTCTGGTTAAGGCTTTCGTAGAGCTCTACAACGTTTTTTTCATCACTGACATTTGTCGGAGAATAGCATGATATAGCATGAGTCTTAGGATTCCCTTTAAACAGGGCGTGTACGATACGGTCTGCTATCTTGGTGACTGACACAAGGTTCTGGAAAACATTAACATACGATAGTTATTCAGTAATTTACAAGAAAACAAGAAGACTCTTGGGTCTATGTAATTATTATAAGAAAATAACTCCGATTCTGTAATAATTGGTCATGTAATTATTCATCCTGAGAAATAACTACTAATAACGTTTAACATGACCGATCGCTATCCCAAAATCAACCCAAGGTAAGCACTATATCGTTATACTCATCATGACTCAAGATAAAACACAGTTGTTTTCCTACGTAACTCGGCATGTCTTCCTACCACACAGCAGTGTTCTAAGAGTTACAAAGGTAGACATATATGCCTGGATAACAGTTCAGTTATCACGAACCGTTCATTCCGCCCCAATCACACGGTGGCGGGTCGCGGAACACTCGCGTTTCTCCCTCTGGCGTGGCCGTCTACGGTCATCGTGCCGCTAACGTCGTGCAGAGACGATTCGGTTGTCTGCTGTCGTTCTGCTGTACCATTCACACGTTGGCGGGGCGCGGAACATTCGTCTTTCTCCCTCTGGCGTGGTCATCTACGGTCGTCGAGCCGCTAACTTCATGCAGAGACGATTCTGTTCTCCGTCGTTCAGTCGTCCTGGCGTTCTGCTGCCGTTGTCACGACCGTCTTTCTTCGCAACAGCGGGGTCGTCTCGCTAGTGGCGTTTTGGCATCGCCTCGCAGCTTCGACATTCGCTGCGCATCTCGGCTATGTTTTTAGTCAATTTCTCACGTTTCACACATTACTTCCTAACTTTCGTGGAGCGTAGACACTTCTACATCCTCGCTCAAAGGTATACCTTACACGTGGTTGACTCACACATGTCCTTCGTCTGACATCCGGGCACCCACACTGGGCGATATTTCTCTTCCGGTTCCATTCTACTAACTTTCACCCTGATCTGTTCGCCGAGATGCGTCACACGTGTATCGATTCTCTTTTTATACACCTTGTTTCGGAGATAACACATGACACTAGTTCACCAACCACCGTCTCCTGGTCTAGCCAACTAAGAAACCATTCCTTAAACATTAGTGTAAACACCCCTAAATCGGGTAATACTCCGGTCCTTGTCTACTTAATATACATCAGTCTCTAAGATAAACAAACCCATGTCGTCCAGGCGGACACTCATGTCATGGTACACTCATGTCATGATTTACAAAAATAATACTATTCAATACAATTGTCTTCATGACACAGTATGTCAAACTAAATCTTTTTAGTAAAGTAATAATTATCGGGAAGATTGCAGAACGGTCGAGTGATGTTTATACATTAAATGCGTTGTTTACGTCTTGAAATGCAGTGAGGTTTCTGAAAGTGTTAGTAATGTTGTGCAGTGGCGTCTTTTGGCGAAGTCGTTCGACCAAGCGTAGCAATTGTGTGGGATGGCGTCTTTTCGCGAAGCATGTTTTCGTCGTTTGACAGTCGTAAATATTTAATTTAAAAACAACATTTCTAACAAATTGGCTTCAATCAACCGATTAAATAATTGTTAATGATTTTGAATATTAATATCTTGCGCGACAGTTTTTAATGGCATATTGTATTAAATAAATAAAAAAAATGGCCCAAACATGTCATGTGCAACCAGTATAAACATGACATCGAGGCTACATTAGGCAGTACACGTAGGCTATAGTAGTCGTTGACATTATTTAATTTATTCCACATTAAACAATTGTGTTTGGTAAATGAAGACATGTAATCACAGTTCACAATATCGCCATTGTACTGTGTGAATATTCAGCGTAATTACCTTGAGTAAACTTACGCCTGCCGATATCGTTATTGTGCGCAAAGCCAAAGTTAAGGGCAAAAGTCCCCAAAACGCAACGGCAAATCGATCTTGACTTAATTACGATATGCGTAACTTGACGACAAATCATACCTGCGACGTAAAACTGACTGCAACTTCGTCGTAAATCAGACTTACGCCGACTCATGAAACCGGTTCATGTTGTTGTCAACACAACCGCAACTCGCCATCATGAACAATATCCCAGTCATAGGTTCGTTCTTGAAAATAAAGTAACGACCTTTTCGACGTGATTGGCATGCTGCACACACACACACACACACACACACACACACACACACACACACACACACACACACACACACACACACACACACACACACACACACACACACACACACACACACACACACACACACACACACACACACACACACACACACACACACACACAGGGCAAAGTGGCACGGGGTGAGAACTGGATAGACCAAAGTTTACCAGCATAACTCGGTGTAAACAATACACCGTGCGGCTACGTGGCGTAGACGACGTAGTGTTTATGACGTCATCGGACTCTAGATCGATAGAATCTGGGATCGAATCCTCTCGCTGACGTTTCGAAGCGTGGGGCAGTTTCGTTTGTACGTGCGTGCGTGTGTGCGTGTGTGCGTGTGCGCGCGTGCACGCATGCACGTATGTGCGAATGTTTTGTATATATGTATGTCACGTTGTTAATACAATTACGACGTTATTCTGCGTTTTTAACGGATCCATGCGTCCCCATAGGTGAACTCCTCACAGACACATGGAGTTGATTTACAAAGGACGTCCCGGAAACGGGAAGGTACATTTCATTGGTGGAAATGTGGGTTATTATTTGTTGTATGCGGTTTGCTATTTGTAGTGGTAGTGGTAGTGGAAGTGGTAGAATAAATATTATGATACAGGTGCTACCTAGTAGCAAGCTCAATTAACACACACGCACACGCACAAGCACAAACACACACACACACACACGCGCACATATATATATATATATATATATATATATATATATATATATATATATATATATATATATATATATATATATATATATATATATATATATATATATATATATATATATATATATATATATATATATATATATATATATATATATATATATATATATATATATATATATATATATATATATATATAAAGTGCTTTGCTAGAAACTTACTTACTTATCCTCTTCATGCCGTGTGGCACATACGACTCATACAAGATCTCGCCAGACCCCTCTGTCTTGGGCCCTCCTTGCTGCTGTGCCCCATGTTAACCCAGCAGCCTTCAGTTCTTCTTTCATTGTTCGTCGCCACGTTGTTTTCGGCCTGCCTCTTTTTTGTTTCTTTCTGACGTCCAGGTTAGCGCTGTTTTCGCTGGCAGATCGTTGTTCCTCCTGTAGACATGACCAAACCATGTCCACCTTCTCTTTTTCAGGATGAGGCAGATGTGTTGTTGTTTTGTTGCTTGGTGGATTCTGGTGTTGGAGATGGTATCGGGCCACTACACTTTCAGTATCTTCTTTAGGCAGGTATCGGGTCACTACACTTTCAGTATCTTCTTTAGGCAGGTGTTAAGGAAGATGGACAGTCTATTTGTGTCTTTTTGTGTCATGCTCTGGTAGATTCTGAGTTTGGTATTTTGGTAGTATACTGAGGATCTCCAGAGCAGCTGTAGATTTGCAAATGCTGACCTGGCTTTTCCCAATTGTGTTTTGATGTCTTTTTCTTCACCTCCTTGGAAACTGATGATGCTGCCCAGGTAGGTGAACTTCTTGACGTACTCGAGTCGATGATCGTTGATCATGATAGGTTGCTGTGTCAGGTTGCTGTTTGTTAATACTTTTGCCTTTTTTGCACTGAATGAGAGACCAATGGAACTGGCTTGTTGCTCTAGGTTGCTTCATTGCTAGAAAACTTACAAATAATTCCAAATATTCACATTGTTACCATGTGTATACAAAACATTAAAGGTAAAAGGTAAAGGTACGTTCTTATATAGCGCTGTATCCGGTCCATAGGACTGCTCAAAGCGCTTTACACTTCACCCACCTGTTCATTCCAAGGCCATCTAAACTTCTTTGGGAAGTATTCAGCCACGCTGCACGAAGGCTATTCGTTCACATATCCACCACTGTCTGTATTGCCAGGTACTCATTTATACAGCTGAGTGAACTGTGGCAACGTGGGGTGATCAAACTTGCCAAAGGTTCGAAGCGACCGCAGTGGGATTTGAAACCGGGTTCTCTAGATTGAGAGTCCGGCCTTCTAACCGGTATGCTATTACGCTCCATCCCATTACTGTAATGATGTATCTAACTGAAAAAAGTGATCAAAGCCAAGTGATGTCGCCTTTCGCGCGTGGTGTGTTTTGCTCCGGTGTATCCGTGCAAATCACCATCACTCATGCGTGACCCCCAAAATGGGTTCTTTGTAATCCACCACTGGTTGTCTACACACGTCGATAGGTGCAGCCATCTCTAGTGTAAACAAAACATTGGTCCTTTCCGTTCACCAGATGGCAGCACGTGGCGCACAGATAAAAAAACGTAGCCAATATATTACAAATTGTTAACTGACGGCACTATAGCACCGGTCAGAAATGCACATTTTATTTTATTACTTTGGCGACACCAATTTATTATTCGGAATACGGACCCACCAACGTTTTTTTGGGCAAAACGGAAATAAAAATTATATTGTTGTTTTGAACTGTGCATTACATTGCCTTTATAACAGTTATATTAGTACTTACTGTTTGCATTTCTCGCAGAGCGATGTGCTAGTTTAGCTTCGGTAAGTATTGCTAAGTAGTTTGTGTATATAGGAAGACCGGGCTAGTTGTAACACGGGCAAGTTGTAACAGATTCCCTATTGACGACGATCACAATGTTACAGTTACCAGTTTCTATTCTAGACTTGTACTGACCCCCTATAGTCCACAACCAAGCATTCGAACGCCAATTATTTCAACATTAGTTCATGGAAACCACGTATGGGTGTACAACACACTCATACACATGTGTACGTGCATGTGTGCGTGCGTGCGTGTGCGTCATTGCCATATAACGGAATATTGCCATTTGTGCCTTGTATAGCTAAAATATCGTGTCGCTACCCGAGTGTGGCAACGGCCCGTATGGTTTACCGGCATAAATACTGATTCATAGTATCATATAGTGTAATGATTGTACTGCCGCACTGCTTTGGTTGTCTTTTTCCACTACTCCCTAGTTATTGGTGGACACCCTTATCTAGGGCATGCATCGTCATAATTACCCAGCATACATTGCATGCATGAAGTTGGGGAACGCCGGCAATGGCTGATAAACGTTATCGCGTTGCGTATAAAGTCAATTTTTTCTAGATTTCAACGATTCCGAAACATTCCACCAGCAAGGACCAGGACTGGTCAAATTAATCGTGGCCGGAAAACGTGGACAGTTTCTGTTGTTGTTGTTGCGGCAGGAACAGGAAACATACATTTCCGAAGGAAACGACACCGAGTCGGAGAAGCAGGTTTGATAATAAAGACAATATTGGTCGTTTCATCTTGGTTCCGCTGTACTGTACTGATTATTTTTGGGTGCGCAAAGAATGGATAGTTTGTCGGAGAATTAAGCAGTGACTTAACTTATAGGATTAAATCAAGTTTCTCCCTTGTCTAAAATTGGTAATTACTTGCTAAGAACAACACTGTTTTTTTATATTCAGAGTCAGTGACAGTGACAGTGACAGTGTTCAATCATCAAGCACAAATTGCAGTGTAGTCACAATGTAGTGTATGTTTTACAGTGTAAACTGTGCACTAAAAACAGTGTCACAGATGAAGTATGCCAGTAAATGAAGGCTAAGCTTATTACTGATTAAACAAAAACTGCTTTTGGTAACAATATTACATTATAAAATGTGATCCGACGTATGCACAAACTAATGTGATCCGACGTATGCACAAACTAATGTGATCCGACATATGCACAAACTAAGATTAAATTTAGTTTGAATGCGAACCAAGACAGCTTTGTGGAGCAGCTGAAGGCGGCATTCCCACAGATTCAAGGGGGATTTGAGTTGTGCAGGTATCTTCAAACATTATGTGATGGGGCATTCCATATCAAGTCAATCAAGAATTTACATGACCGTCTTCGATTTTGATGAAATTTGGTGTGTTTGTTTATGTTCATGAGTCCATCTTACCGACCAATTTTCAGCTCAATTTCCAGAGATAGAGGTCATCAAAGTTTGACCCGACCTTGACTACCTCACGACCTTCCAGGTGCTATAACTCCTCTCTTATGTAACCGACAGATGTGATGTTGGTGTCATTTTAAAGCTCTGATAAATGTCTATCTGTGTAGACAATTAATCAACCGCAAAAATTGTTTAAACATGTTTTTGTTTAATATTTGACTTTTGACCTGACCTAGCAAAAATCATGTAACCTCAGATTTTTTTGATTTTTTTATATGTTGAAGCATACATATTTGGCAATAATCATTGAAAGTTTGATCATGCGCATTTCAGTACTTTAGGAGTTATAAAATTTTAAATGTAACATCGCGTTTTATTGCGTACAAAGATAGACACTTGTGTCTATCCTTGTATACTATAAACACTAAATAATGTGGAAAACATTAAAAAAAGTTTTAGCTTTGACTTGACCTTGCAAAAGTCATGTAACCTGAGATTTTCGTAAACTTTGTATATGTAGCACCCATACCTGGCAATAATTGTTGACAATTTGAACATGCGCATTCCAATACTTTGGCAGCAATTCCTTTTTCAGTGACAGTGTTCAAGACCACAAATTGATAATTTTTCTGGATTATTAACAATTTATTATCTCACCTTTTCACACACATAATGAATGTTGAAGCCATTCCTCCAGTGCATTAGACACTTGTGCCATGTGCTCTTTCTTCAAGGTATTATGTTCTTCCAATTGCTGTGGTAGGGTGAGCAGTGGTTAGGATGTCCCCCATGCTTACCACCAGGTTATCAGGTTGCTTGGGGTAAGTGATTGATCTCGCTGGTCCACGAGGATTGAGAAAGTTAATAGCCACCTCTCTTTCTCTCTGATCCTGGGACGTGACCATTCCAAGCCACCACCATCCATCATACTGAACTGTGATGTAACCTTTCACCCCTTCAAACCTAATGACATGTTCTTCAGCTGTCACGGTTTCTTGTCGGGTTTGTGTACTTAACGAGAATTGACTCACTTTTACTTTGAACAATGACACATGATGGAAGCAATGCAACTGTCGGGTCCCCGGCACTGTCCGCACCTTTGCAAAGCAACTCTCAAGCAGTTTCCCTCAGCTTCCCAATCTCCGACTGAAGTATTCAACATTTAAGGAGGGAACATTTTGCTTTGCAAACTCGTACAGCTGGTGAGGTGTCTGGATCTGGTCTTAATAAGCCCTCTGTAGACTAGCCTTTGTTGCCATCCTCTTCAGTAATCCCCCAACACCATCGCATGGCCCCTTGCTGTGTGAAGTGGCAAAAAAAAGCCATTCAGCTTCAAATCCAAAGTCCACAGAATGGTGGCACAAGTTCATGAAGTTCTTACAGTTCTTGTATTGACCTGCACAACCATCTGAGAAATAGAACACTTTCTTTGGCTTCTCTCCGAACATCTCCTCAAGGAACAGATGATGTTGAAACAGATGGACTGTAATGGTGTCATGTGTGAGGCAGAGACAGCAACACATGCCACATGCTTTGACACTCCGTTCTCCAACCAGTAACAAACAAATGGGTGGATGGTAGCTTGAGCATTGTTCCAGTGATATGACTGGACTTCATCTTGCATTACAAAAGTGAAGTTCTCGGCAAAATCACCCACAAGTATCTCCTTTTCACCCAACAGGTTGTCTCGCAGGTCTTGATAGTATGATGTCTGTACTTTCTCAATGAAATCATGAAGGATGATATGTTGGAGATGTTCAGTGAAACTTTGAATGAATTCATCAACTGACTGATGGATGGTTTCTAACGTTGATCTGTCTGTTGTGGTCCACTTTCGGTTTTTCAATTTCGTCAAATGCATTGAGCATTGAGCAGCAGTTCTTGAAAGATCTCAACACATGAACACTGATTGCACTTCTGGAGGAGGCAGTCCAGTGAGGTATCATGTACATGTGATTTACCAAAAATATCAGGTATATAAAATGTTATTTTGACGTCTCCGATAGCTACAGATCATCATACTATTTATACAAATATTAAGTATATCAACAGATACAGATAATTACGTTATGGGCAGAGAATATGCAGAGAACAAAACACAGCACATTCTAGGAAGGCAGTCCCCATTTGCATACTGACAGATCATGCGACTCATTCCGTTCTTACCACATGACTACAGTGACGTGGGATGATGGTGCATTTACAATACCATAACTCTTAAAGTATTGCAATGCGCATGATAAAACTTTCAGTGATTATTGCCAAATATGTATGCTTCAACATAAAAAAAATCAACAAAATCTGAGGTTACATGATTTTTGCTAGGTCAGGTCAAAGATTAAAAAAACACCATGTTTTTAACATTCTTGTTTGTGTTTTATTGTCTACACAGATAGACATTTATCAAAGCTTTAAAATGACACCAACATCACATATGTAGGTTACCTAGGAGAGGAGTTATAACACCTGAAAGGTCGTTAGGTAGTCAAGGACGGGTCAAACTTTGATGACCTCTATCTCTGGAAAGGAAGGTCACACTGACCTGAAATTTGGGTGGGAACATTGACTTATGAACATAAACTAACACACCAAATTTCATCAAAATTGAAGGTGGTCATGTAAATTTCACCCTGTTTTTGATTGATTTGGCGTGGAATGCCCCTGATAGCATTATGAATCATATTTAAGTAATTCAGTTGTTTAGTTGAAGATGCTACGTTAGATATAAGAAATACACGTATTTGACTACCATGTAAATTGAATCAATAATGTTGCAATCAGTATCATTGGCCTTATGCGCTAACTACAGTATGAAGAGGATAAGACTAGTGAGTATGTAGCTTCAGAAGAGTTAAACATGCATGTTACTAAGTAGGTGACAGTAAGCCTATGTTAAACTGGTGCACGCCTAGTTGTATGTAAGCTTTGTTCAGGTTAAAATGACTCGATGAAGTACTCAAGAAAAAATACTGTACTATCCTTCTTGCATTTAATTAACATTGCAGGTGCTGTCCAGCCTCTGAAGGCCTCAGGTTGGTGACACTGCCACCAAATATAGACAATCCACAGAGGATTAAGGAATGGGGTGGAATGAAGAGATCTAGTCTGTATGTGAGGTTATTGCCAGTAAGTTAACATACTGTAATTGTCTGGTATACGTACAAACAAACATAATTGTCTGTTAGTAAATAGTGTTCACTAACAATAGTATGTGGCGTAAATAACACCAACAATAATTGTCATTTATGTTTCTTTAATATCAACAACAATCACAATCATCAGTTGAAGAAGTCTCGCTAGCTGTTTCATTCACAGTTTATGTATCTGCCAGAAAGACAATGGTTGAGAAAGTGTCAAAATCAATCATATAGTTAGTTTAAACATAAAAAATTATTCATATAACTTATACTGACATTCCATGCTTTTCATACATTTTTCATTTATTTATTTTCAACAGCGACCAGGGCCATCAGCTGAAGAAGTCACTCCTATGGCATCTACTTCCACAGCAGGTGATGTGTTTGATGAATCACAACAGGTGAGAAATTGTCAAAATTAGTTTTTATATGTATACTTGTATAGCATGTGTGTAAATGTCTTCATGTGCATATATGATATCCACATATGCACAGTTGTTGTCACTTTGTGCATATGTTTAAGTACATAACTCTGTCTTGCAGTATTCAGAATCAGTAAGTGTTGTTACTTGATATTTGTAATATATTTAAATATAATTTAAAAAAAAAAATTTTTTTGGTTGTTCAAAGCCATCAGATGAAGAAGTCCCTCCTGTGGCATCTATGTCCACTGCAGGTGACGTATCTGCTGAGGCACACCAGGTGAGAAATTGTCAAAATTAATTGATGTGTACAGTCGAACTTCACGTTGCGGTCAACTCGGTAATAAGGTCACCTTGTAAATATGGTCATCGTGGGATATTTCCAAATGATATCCATAACAGTAAAGTATAGGATATTAGTCCCACTAATATGGTCACCTCGCTAATCAGATCACTTTGGCCCAGTCCCGAGAGTGACCTTAATAGTGAGGTTCCAATGTACCTGTATGGCACGTGTCTAAATGTCTTCATGCGTATTTATGATGTAAATTTGTACATAAGTTTATGTACACACATTTGTCTAACAGGATTCATTAAATAATGCATCTTAACTGTTTTTATAGATTGAAAATACAATGTTGTCATGTTTTTCATGGATTCGGTTTGAAAAGCAATGACTAGCCAATGACAAAGGAGAGTGTATTCTTCAAATTTTTTTGTATATTCTTAGAAAAAAACTCCCTATGGCCATGTGCAGGTAGATGTATTCAAGTGACAAACCAATTTTCAATGCATTTCATAGATACCAAGGTACAAGAAACACAAAGCAAGATGGCCACCATTTCCATGGGAACGACCCATCATAAAACAATTCTCCCAGTTTTACTTTTTAATTATTCACATTCCCCAAGACATTCAGCTTTCTAAGTTAAAAAATAAAGTAAAAAAATAATAACCAGGTCTCCCCTAAACATGCTAATGAATGCATAACCTGTGCATATAAAATTAAGGAAAATGATACGGTCATTTATATATAGAATGCATTTTATAACACATTGTAGGCAATATTTTCTCCCAATCAAAACATCATAATAGCAATGTGTTCTTTGTGTTTGTTATGTATTTCTGGATGCAGACTACAATGATTTTCAGATGCCTTCTATCATCCACCATCGCTACCGGAGAAGAAATATGAGCACTGCCACTATAACAGTATGTATTAAAGTTCTACTAAGTTAAACATTATTTGGTTCTGCTCAGTGTACAACAAAACATAAGTGAATGTTTGTTACATCATATAAACATTGTTTTTGAAGTTATTCGTAGAAACTACGTACATTGAAATACTGTATTTGTTAGTTTTTCATTTATTTATTTTCAACAGCGACCAGAGCCATCAGCTGAAGAAGTCACTCCTGTGGCGTCTGCTTCCACTGCAGGTGATGTGTCTGATGAAGCGCAACGGGTGAGAAATTGTCAAATTTGTTTATGTGTACTTGTATAGCATGTGTCTAAATGTCTTCTTGTGTATTTATGATATACACGTATACACAGTTGTCACTTTGTGCATACACACTGCTAAAAATAATTTTCTTGTTTTAATTTAAAAAAAACTTTGGAATGTTGTAACCAGCTTATTCTTCTCTAGACAGCCACCAGATTACATTATACAAATAATCAAAAGTTTGAAAGTTATACAAGTATATTTAGCCAAAAAATAAGTATATTTTTCGGAAATTACAAATAAATAAAAATTAAATAAAACAATTTTTGTTTTAATAATATTTTCTGGTGCAGTGTAATAGACAGCATACTTAATTTGATTCTGCAAGAATTATAATGATATCTTTGTTCAATAGAACATGGCATCAATTCCAAATTTGCCAATATTTGTTCAAAATGGCGGCCATTTTGTTTGTTACCATGGAAACGGGGGGTCTGGCAAAAAAAAATGTTTTGTCCGATATTTAAAAAACCATCGTCACTTGCTCACTTTTGTCATTTCATGGCAATATATTGTAAAATGCAAGGTCACGGATTTAAACACCAAACGCACACAAAAACACACATTACAGCCCTTGTACCTCTACAGAACGGGTGACCTTATAAGAGGGGACTACTGGCACAGTGAAGTACAAACAAATGCAAAACTGAATTGTCATAGTAACAATTAGTTGAAATTTGAAAAGTATTTGAATTGTGTACAATTTCAAAGACACGGTAGCAATGGCATGATTTAGATGTCCATGGCATTCTGCACACATCAAAGAAGGAACAATACATTGCCAGAAGATACAATTAGTGAAATTCCTAGTATGTGAAAGCCAAGGCTTTCATCCATAGATTTATTTTATTACAAATTAGCTTTCATGAAAGTTAAAACAGTTAGAATGATGACATGTTAATGGGTATTTTCATTTCTATTCATGATCAAGTTGACAAATTGAAAGTACTGAGTATAATAACAAATGCAAACTGCCATTTTTCAAACAGCCAGGCTGCTGCACATAAAATGTACTCACTGTGTTTATTGCGTGGCCGTGCCACATGTCAAATTGCTATAAAAGAATATGTCTGGACAACATTCTTACCTTTTGTCTCATGGAATGAACAGGATACAAATCAAATCATCCAGAAGTCTTCTTTATCATGTATTTCCTACTAGTTTTATAAGCAGCACCGCTTCTACTACCACCCTGGTACTAGATTATCCAGATGTGGAAACTAACTGGTGACCCTCACATAACCCTCATTAGCAGACCCTTAATGATACCACTGTGGCACTGAGAGTGTGGTCTCATTGCATGTGTGTCACAAGTGTTATGTCATAGGAGACTGACCTATATATCTTAATCCCATGTCAGGCATACATTTACAGAGCACACCCACTGACAGTATTTTAAAATCAAAGTGCTGAACAAAGATTACACTTATGCTGAATACCCGATTAATACATTTTTTTATCATGTGTTCTTGATTACTGTAAATTATGCTTGGATCAGATATTTTACATCGTATCTTAGCTCTAGTAGTTTATTAGCACCTGTCCATCAGAAATAATGAATGCAATAGAACCAGTATATATTTTACTCCAAGAGTCAATAGCGAAAACGTATGTTGGAAATTTCACTCATATCGTGATTTGATAATATATCAAAAATATTTCAGTAAAATGATAATCAGTAATATTACATTTAAATATTATTTTGTAGCAGACTTGTTAACAAATGCAAATGCTTTTGAATGCACAGTTTGGATGGTATGCAGTAGCCATGCACATTCATATGTAGTCGTTACATTTTCAGTGCATTTGATTGCATACCACAAACATTTACTTTAAAATTGTTCTATTCGTGCAATAGCTAACAAATTTAATGCAGACTCAACAGAGAGCATGCATTTGATTGCAACCCCCAATCATTTTATATTTCAAACGCCCAAATTCATTAATAAATTCGTAATTAATTAAATTAACATTCACATTGATGAATTATAAATACAGTTGCAAAACATGCTCTTTGTCAGACTTTGAAAAAGTGCCCTGTAATTAACAGAATACTCAGCAGATTTTAGAATCATTGTTTGACCTGTAAATTCACTTTCTAAGTAAGACCATGGTATATATATAGTTGTATTACATTGAATGATGCTTATATTAGAACATGTAGCTTTGCTAATATAATTATGATGCATATATAAAGCACTACAGGTACTTATTCAGATTAATTGTTTTTGTCACTTTGTGCCATTCTGTATGTCCTATATGTATCCCACAAAATGTATGTATGTTATGTAATTCGCTTCGATACGCCTGAAAAGTTTTCCCACATACATTTTGTCAATGTATTCGAGAAATTTTAGACATGTATATGTTTTTAGCAGACAACAGATTTTACATCACATGCAGTTTTCGTTGACGCTGGAACTCCTACTGTAAATATCAATTACCACAATGACATCTCACAACTTGTTATTACAGGTGTATTTTGCAACTGTCCAATACACCTTTGAGATGTTAATGCATACCTTGTGTCATTGAAATATTGACTACATTTTGACAAATGTGAAAACATTTTATTGTGGTATCATCGTGGTAACTCAGAACATCAGTCATTTTTTATGTCAGTATTGGCACAGTCACATTGTATTTTTCAGGTACAATTGGATATTTTTGAAGCATGAAACTGCAAAAGACAACATCTTTTGTTGCTGGTTGGATACAGCAAGATAAAAGGCTCTTTATGAAACTTTTCTTTAATGTGCATGTTTTTTTGTAAGAATTTTTGTAAATGTCCAGTTTTGGTTTACACAGGTTCAGTTTAGGACAGCACATGATCCAGTGGCAGAGATGCAGCCACAGCAAGAAGATGAACTATGGGGTGAAGTTACTGCTTGTAAGTTATATTAAGTAAATTATAATGATATATTTTTTTAAATGGCATCGATTCTCAATTTGCCAACATTTGTTCAAAATGGCGGCCATTTTTTTTACCATGGAAATGCGGGTCTGGCAGAAAAAGGTTCAATATATGTTTTACTCGGTAAGACCCACTCTACAGTTTGGGCAGAAAAAAATTGCACTAGCTATGCAAAAAAATCCTATCGAGCTGCTGTCTCGCTTTGACTCAGAATGTACCCATTTCATTGGTTACTGTTTCAGCCTTTCAATCAGTCGCAGATCTTGTTCAATACACGGATGAAGAAGTCATTCTTCATAGGAATGACAAACCGTCCACATTTCTACATGTGTACGACACCCCAACAGTTCTGACAAAGCGATTGAAAGTTTCGTTTATCGGAGAAGATGGCCTGGACTTCGGAGGCTTGACAAAGGAATTTCTGACAATGACTTGGGCAGAAGTTTTTCGGTCCTACTTCACCGGTGAAGATTATGCAATTCTATATCTGCCCCTACATCGATCAAGGGCAGATGAGAAGAAGTTTATTCAAATTGGTCGTCTTCTTTGTTGCCTTGTTGCATCAGGTACCTCCACGGCTATGTCGCTGCACCCTGCTCCAAATTGCCTTTGGAGAGGACGAGGTATCTGATGAGGTACTCTTGCCAGACTTCATGTTGTACTTGTGTCAAGACGACAGGGCACTGCTGACACGTGCACTGGGAAGCTTCAGCGACCTCAGTGACAGTGACCAGGAAGAACTCCTGAATTTCTATGCTGTGTATGGGATGCAGGTAGGTTTGTAGGTGCCATAAATAGGCTAAGACATAACAATACCAATTTAAATAAGGAACTTGTTTCCATCAGACCATTCCCATGGTAACAGACGTATAACTAAATCTCTCCACTGGGTGTCTTGATTTTTTTATATGTAATGTTCAACTCATGGTTGTTCAAGTGAATTTGTGGATTACAATTATTTTTATGTAAATGTTTTCTAAGTGAATGTTATTAATAGTCTACATAATAATTAACTGGTGTGTGTCTAAGAAAAGTATTTTTTATAAAAATTATTTGAATATGATTATTTAGCCAAAATGTGCAATTATTCAATTATGTGGCAACTAGTAATCAAATACACATGTACACCTGTACAGATTGATTCTCGAAGACAAGTATTCAGTGCATTATTCTCTGTGTGAGAGTAGTTTTCTTAATTTTATATTTTCATTACAGCGAAGACCAACAAACGGCACACTGAATGAGGATCTCCTCACAATTGCGCGAGGTGCTGGTGGAGACGCCAGCCAAATTCATTAGGAGGATGAGGCAGGGGATTCCAGAAGAATTTGCTGCCTTGTTCTTCTCCCAGTTGACTATGGAGAAGGTGACAGTTATGTATGTTAAACTGCGACCAACTGCAGCAGCAGTCGCAGCATGCATCATTGCTGAAAATGAAGCTATGATGAGAGCAGAAGACGTGCGGGCTCTCCATATGTTCCGCTCCATAGTCCGAGCGATGGAGCCCGAGGAGCTGGCTGACTTCCTGCTCTATGTCACTGGCTCTGAGATGATGCCACAGGACAATATAAAGGTAGCTTTTTTCCAGGCAACAGGTTTGTCCCGTTTGCCTAGGGTCCATATGTGTGGGCCACTAGTAGAGCTGCCCACATCCTACACCTCAAGGGCAGAAATGAAACGGGAGTGGTTTAACTTATTGAATGACAGATCTGCATATGAAACTAACATGGTGTGACGAATCCGTGGGCAGATCTGTCGTCTTCTGGTGTTTACATCACATCAGATTTCATTGTCATAACATGTTTCTTTCTAGCTAAAGTGGAAAGTAAACCTATTGATTAATATAATGTTATTAGAGTGTTATTTTTGCAGTTAGGTATGGCAAATTGTTTGTAGAATAATCTAAATAATAAAAACTTGGGGTACCGTGTTACTTTTTAACTATAATGGTTTTTTATGATTTTTTTGTAGATTATATAATTGGATTTAAAAAAAGTAAAAAAAAAATTATTCAAAAAGTAATCAAAAGCTATTGGAAATTGATCATTGCCATACCTCTTTATTTATGACTTCTATCAGCATGCACAGTGTATAATTATACACTTTTAACCACCAGGTGTAGATTGACTGATAACTATTGTTAAGGAACATGTACAGTCGCGCCTCGTTATGACGCACCCCGTTATAACGCGGATTCGGATATAATGCGGTTGGTCGTGGACCCCGATTTTATGCCGCCAAGGGAAAGTGCCAAATGGGCCTGCTTAAACCTACTTAGAATTGCTTTGACAATTGTAGGCGAACAATGTTAAAAGTACGAGTATCAACGTGTTGTTTGTTTTGCGCTGCCGCCGACATCAATCGCTGTCCCTGGCTTCGCTTCGATATTTTGTAAATTGCAATCGAGGTTCACAAATACGCCTCGACGTGTACGAATCAGATCAACAGTTTTAAATGCATTTAGTATGCAATACCGACATATCACTTGGGTGAAATGACATGCTTCCATTACATCGTAAATTTAATCGTTTTCGCAACGCGAAACCAACATGCCAAATTCCTAACCCAAGGCTCTACCGGTGCGCAAAAATACTAATTCGTCATCAGCATATGAAACGACGAATCGATGTTAAGTGGTGCGTAATAAATTTATGCTTCGGTCGAGATCGGTTGAAAAACGAAGTGAAACAATTATTAATTCTACATATCGTCGTGTTCTGCTTTTTATCAGCTTACATGCTACATTTGTCAAATCATATACGTTTTCGGCTGCTCAGATCCAGGTTATTATTTTCGATTCGAAGGCCTATAGGTCCAGCACATCATCATCGTAGTAGATCTATTCCATAACGGTATATGTACGTGTTTTATTCAGTTCAAGAATCAACAAGGTGTGACATTTAAAAATAATACGCGTTGATGCTAGTATACGTTTAATAAGTTCCATAAACTGTATATTGGCGTATAAGACAGTGCTGCACGCAAACAGTGCTTCGACAGGGTTCATGGACTTGGTGCAGCGGGCGGCGGTCGCTGTTGTTTAGTAGCTCCCTGGTGGCAGATATGGGAACACCTAACGCGCCTCGCGTACAACGCGGTCCGAAGTCGTGGACCCCGACCACCGCGTTATAACGAGGCGCGACTGTATATATGTTGAATCGGCTACTCAATTGTTAATTTGACACATTGCCCCAGTGACCTAGAAATAGCAGTGATGCATTTCATACTACACATTGTCTGCTAGAAAGTGACAGGCTTGCATGTACAGATCAATGCCAAGTTCTGGAGAGTCAGATAGCGGATCAACTGTTTGTTGCAATCTCTGCAATGCCTGGTCAGAGATTGGACATGGCACTTCACCTACGTCCACTGTCCCAGACTCATTCCACTCGATCTCATCTACTACTCCTGAAGTAGACACATTGTCTGAATCCCTGAACATGTCATGCACGGCTGTCAGGTCTGTGTTGGCGAGCTCCAGACTGCGCCCTACAAACAGCTGTAATGGCGTCTGGTAGTGTTCAGTTCTCACGCCATGATTGTTCCACTGTGCAACAAAGGTCTGCAACTCGCGACTAATCCTGGGCAGAAATACTTAACGCAGCGTCCACAAGTGCTGCTGATTATTGATGTCAAGAGATACTTGATCTTCAAGGAAGTGAAAAAGATCATAGTATAAATTGGTGGCCCCATTCCAGGTGTCTACCAAAACCCGTTCGATGCGCTGATTGTGCCACTAGTTCCTCTTATTGCAGATCCTCTTCCTCGCAGTAACTCCATCAAATCACATATGTCATTGTTTTCTCCACCATGGTCAACACGCACCCTTGAGGGTAGACCATATGTGCTTGTGGCCGTGAACAAGTGCTTCAGTACTGTGCATTTCTTTTTGTTAGGGGAGGCGTGCAGGAAAACAAGCAAACGACTGAATCCATCAATTCCTCCATGAATCACGAATTTCCACTTGCAAAAGTAATGTTACATAAAGATTTATCTCTTTCAATTTAGAATTACTGTGTTACTTTATTTAGTAGCAGTAGTGTACCAATGTATTGTGTTCATGATGTTATTTAGTAGTTAGTTAGTAGCAGTATTGTACCAATCTATTGTGTTCATGATGTTATTTAGTAGCAGTAGTGTACCAATGTGTTGTGTTCATGATGTTATTTAGTAGTTATTTAGTAGCAGTATTGTACCAATCTATTGTGTTCATGATGTTCATAACAACTCAAATTGCCACTGTTTGTAGTTGTGCATTTACAAGGATAGTAATATACAATGCCATGCTATTAATCAGACAAGGTCTTGACTAATACAACACTTTCATTACACCATTGTACGGTTTTCCTGCTATATATAAACTAAAATTGCCATTTGGTTCTTTTATATTGTCTATATTTCTGCCATATGAATTTGCAAGGTGTACTATGTCATGCAATGACATGGCATTAGCTAGCAATTTTTTCGAAAAGCTAAATATGTGATAACAAAGCAGCATTTTACTAAATTTTAACCATGTCATTAAATGATTTTTTTACCTGATTGGCTTATGGTTGCCGTCTATGTGCCAGACAGAGTTAGGGCCAGCAACAGCATATGTGCGACGCTGAATGGTCATTGCAGCTCTGAGAGCAATGCCTCCTTCGTCCACACACATCATGCTATCTCGCACCCGCCACCTCTGCACATTGATGTCCTGCGAGAATAGTCTTGCTTTTACTGCATTTGGACCAATTCGCTGATTCTCACCAATGCAGTTCTTCACAGTTCGGTCTAGCTCATCATCAGACATGCGAGTGAATCCTCCCCTGAGGCTCAAGCCAAATGTTCTGAAATTTATTTACAACTTTTTTTATATCGACATCATAATTATGTAGTACACAAGTCACAGAACCACACAATTATAAGTTGAATGAAGGACTAAGTAAGAAGCATGACACATTGTTCAAATGCCACCTACTACTTTAGACATAATACAATGACCGGCGCATAAAATCAGTGAGTTCTTAAAGGTTTCACACTGCATTTCCAATAACAAAACATTTATTGAATGGTCATGCAGAATTTTAAAGTGAAATTACTAATTTTGCTAAGACCTACTATTTGTTTAAAAAAAAAAAATAAGGATATACCCATGCATTTTGTTTTTCTCAAAGGTGTCTATATTATTATAATCCAGTGTGACATGAACTGATATATGTGCTTTATGTCAGTATCCAATTGGCACAAGATAGCTTTTTATACAAATATAAGTCAGAAATACCATATGTAGTAGGGAGTAGGTTTTGGCAGTAGTTATTTTGAAACAGATTCACTGCTAGATAATAATGTAATTTCAAATACTAAACAAAATTACTCTGAATATGACATTAAGTTAACGTGATAGTGGCTTAAACAACTACCCCAAATTCAGATGATTCTTGGAAATACATATCGGAAACAAATTAAGGATATAGTCAAACTAATATTAGTTACCTTAACCTCCGTTTAACAGTCCTTAAAGAGACGCAAAGCAGCTGACTCATGCGTGGTGCAGTAAACCCACATTGGACCAAGAAACTAAGCTGTTGATTAGTGATGGCAAATCTTGGGGCACCTCGCGTTGATCTTGGTGCCTCCGTCCGTTCAGAATTGTAACCGCTCCGCACTGCAACATACATGCATAACAGCAGATTACCAACCACTTGAAATAATGAGTGTGATGATACGGTTGATATGGAAGTGAGCTTACATAGCAATTACTTCCGGAACGATACACTGCTTCACGATACGATACATATCGCGATACAGACTGCACTGACTAGAATAATACAACAACAGTAAAACACGTTTATTTATCACGTGAACAAAGTAACACCCGTGTATCGTTCCGGCTCTAATGGGAAAGTAGTTTCTTTAGATGATTTAGCAGTTTTGTGCCGTTTCAATTCACGAAACAATATGCAAAAACATTTCAGTCTGTGAGGCCATGCAATGCACATTGAGTAATTTGTGTACGATATAAAATTCACTTAATTTGCTGTCTTACCTTGGTTTTCACCATTTCCTTTCTTAAACTCTTCTATAATTGGCCTCAGCAACTCCAGTAATTGCTGGGCAGCACTCTTTTGTAGCAATGTTCCGTTTGCCCTCCTTGTATGCCTCTCTAGTGCTTCCAATCTTTAAGAGAACAACTTACATTTAGAAATATATATGAATAGATTCTACATTGCATTAGTAATTACATTATGACATTTATATTGCCTTATTATTAGCATTTTCATTTATCTACATAACTGACAAGACCTTGACCAAAAAACAACATTGTAGCTGTGGTGGAAAAGTAGTCACCGAGACCATTAATTGTCTGATTTTGTACATCTGACGTTTGCATTTTTGAGTGATCGCATTTAAAATAAACGGTCTAAGTTACAGTGTTATACGGCCAATTGGTTCCCCAAAACGAAACGGTATGCGAAAATTTGACAAAAGGATTAATGAAGCCATTGATACCTATCGGTTATGCATGCTTCTCGAGTTGAAGCCGGGATGTGGGCGGTTGTGGCAAGGCGGAGGCAGTCATCGACTGTACGTTTAAATCTTGTCAGGAATAACGCCGAATTAGAATTTTTCTCTATGCGCTCTTGTGCTCCTTGGATGCGGCGAGGGGGCATTTCTTAATGTACGTTGAACGGGATGTTGCCAGCGTATAGCTATTTTCGTACGTACATATAGTCCTATTACTGTAAATTACCGCCGTTTGTTGTTCATAATGCGTAACTAAGACTAACTTGCATTGGTTCACCATCTGATGCGTAGCTAAACGAGTTGTCATTGGTTGATATATCAACGCGTTACTATATAATTCAACGCGTAACTATCTTCGCGTTGCCATTGGTTGATATATCAACGCGTTACTATTTAATTCAACGCGTTACTATCTTCGCGTTGTCATTGGTTGATATATCAACGCGTTACTATTTAATTCAACGCGTAACTATCTTCGCGTTTATGGCCCTATCGGCCTGCCATAATGGTTGATATATCAACGCGTTACTATCTAATTCAACGCGTAACTATCTTCGCGTGTGTGGCCCTATCGGCCTGCCATATACCGCCGCCGCCGCCGCCGCCGCCGCCGCCGCCGCCGCCGCCGCCGCCGCCGCCGCCGCCGCCGCCGCCGCCGCCGCCGCCGCCGCCGCCGCCGCCGCCACGAACACGCGCACACGAGCGCACACTACCAGCCATCATGCAGTTAACGGCTGAAACACCTGAAAAGTGTCGAGGAGTAACAAGGACTGCGGTAAACGAAAAAAAGAAGGGCGGTGGTGTCTTGTTTCAACTATGTTGCACGACCAGCCGATTTCCACAAGCAGCATGATACTTATCACCCAGCCCATGGTATCCAACACAAACAACAAGCAACAGAGAACAATCAATATACAACAAGCAACAAGCGACAGTCAACAAGGAACAATAAATAAGCAACACATAACAATCAACAAGAAACAACGAATAAACAACAAGAAACAACGAATAAACAACAAGCAACAATTCAATAAACAACAAGAAACAATAAATAAACAACAAGCAACATGCAACATGCAACAATCAATAAACAATAAGCAACATGCAACAAGCAACATGAAGCAAGCAACAGGCAACAAGCAACAAGCAACAAGCAACAAGCAACATGAAGCAAGCAACAAGTGACAAGCAACAAACAACAAACAATAACCCACATTTCCACCAATGTCAATGACATGATCCTTCCCGTTTCCGGGACGTCCTTTGTAAATCAGGTGCACGTGTGTGTGAACCTTCGCCTACGGCCCCTGTTGATGCGTGGAGTAATCTGGGACACGTCCTTGTTATTTTAGTTAGGAGTTCACCTGTAGATTTAACAAGATTTAACAAGATTTGCCATCCAAGCCAAAGGCCCAGATGGCAAGTGGACAAGGAAGCCATTGGCTTATCGAGAGTCCAACAATGTTCATCTACTTATAGCCTGCCCTCCTGAGATATGTGTCAACCTTGTTTTTAAACATATTCACGCTGCTAGCAGTTACACAATCTGTTGACAATTTGTTCCATTCATTTATTGTCCTCTGTGAGAACGAGTGCTTCCTGATGTCCAATCTACATTGATCCTTTACTAATTTTACCTCATGTCCTCTAGTTCTGCTATCCTTCTTGAGTGAGAAAAACATATTTCTATCAATATTTTCATACCCATTCAATATCTTAAAAACTTCAATCTGATCTCCTCTTAACCTCCTTGTCTCTAGAGTTGTTAAACCACATTCTTTCAGGCGTTCTTCATAACTAAGGTCTCTCAGTTCTGGAATCATTTTAGTTGCTCTCCTTTGTATGCGTTCAAGCGTATCTATATCCTTCTTACGATATGGTCTCCATGCTTGTATACAGTATTCTAAATGAGGTCTAACTATTGCTTTATAAAGAGGTATAATTAACTTTTTTCCCTTGTATGTTATGTTTCTTCTAATCAATCCAAGAATTTGATTACCCTTTGAAGCTGCAATACCACACTGCTCTGAAACTTTCATATCAGCGCTTATTGTAACATATAAACATGTAGGGAAGCATGGGTGCGTCAAAAACACGGAATAACGTCGTGTTGTAATTTTATAAACAGCGCGACATACATAATATGCAAAACATTCGTGCATACGTGCACGCGCGCACGCACACGCACACACGCACATATACACACATACGTACACACGAGACTGCCCAAGCTTCGAAACGGCAGCAAGAGGATTCGAACCGGGATTTTGTTAATTTACAGTCCGATGTCATAAACACTACGGCGTCTACGCCACCGCCGCCGCACAGTATTATTGTCTAAAGTACTCACCCCTCGCCACACTGCCCTGTTCGTGTGTGCCAGCCACAGACATAAATAGAACACACGTTAGTAAACAAGCCTGCTGAACCCTTGTCAGTTGACACATGATTATGAAGCGCCATCCATGTCAGTGAAGCGCGCATGTGATTGGTCAGTCACCGCTCCGCGTCGCGCGGTTCGTGTGAGTGAAGCGCGCATGGGATTGGTCAATGGTCGCGACGGGCTTCCCTCACGGTCCCGAAATAGCTGTCCTGCGTTGCAGTGACGCCAGTGACTGTGGTCACCCCTACTTTTCTCGAGTTGTGCCCATGAGGGGGGTCACTCAATACATCGCCAGCTAGTACGTACATCATATCCTCCCGACAAAATCCACGTTTTGTTTTCTGTATCCAACACACGTTAACACAAGCAAGTTGCAATGCTATTAAGCTTACTGCTTTCATATTTCGTACTTTAAATAAGATAAATGTATCTTTTATATAAGTGACGTCAGTAGCCTCTTAACTTGGCTAGCTGCGCAGATATAAATAGAACGTTGCCGGTGATCTCAGCCTGTTTGAGGGCATGATGTTGGCCAGAAATAAGTGTCCGACAGTGAACTCGGACTGTGCGGCAGTGATCTCGGCCTGTAATTTTCTGTAAAAACCGACGTTAGATAAAGCTTCTTCTTGTCTAGTCAGTGATATCGGCCTGTTTGAGGGAGTGATGTAGGCCAGAAATAAGTGTTTGTAAAATAAAACGTTGTATTATGTATTGTGATAACTGCTATATACTCCAGTAATCGACTCAATAATAATGTACAATATTGCATCCCAGCAAACACACTACGTATATGCAACGTTGTATGAAGGTAAAGGTTTGGTAACGTCAGGAATTACGCTTTATTAACGTTGTGTCAACGTAGTCTATCTACGTTATGACAATACGTAACAACAACGTAACAGTATTACGTTCTACTTACGTCGTGTCCACGTACTGCAACTACGTTGTGCCAGTACGTAGCAAAGACGTAACGATATTACGTCGTGTCCACGTACTCCAACTACGTTGTGCCAGTACGTAGCAACGACGTAGCGATATTACTTATAATTATATTATCTTCCTACAATTTTTCTGACATTATTATGCCGTTTCCAGACATGTTTGGCACCTTGTCACTACCTTTATAGTACGTTTATACCACGTAAAATAAAAGGATTTCCTGACATTATCAAACTACTAATATTCTCGTATATGCAACGTCTTTTACTGGGATAATCCATTATAATTTTAGAGTCCGTCGTAAGGATATATGTTACGTAGAAATAACGATCGTTGCATGGGGCGGCACGATTCAATACTGTCAGATATTTACAATGTTATGCATAGTTATAACAATATTTCTACAAAACTTGTCCATCAAATGAACTGTATTATGAAGAAGCGTTTTTAAATTTAAACGCGCCACCCATAGTAGTTTGATGTCACACGATTGACACTGGTATAATCGGCAACAACGTGTTAATCGCCACGACATTCTGTGGACAAATTTGTGTCCAGACATGTGTCATATAACTGGTACAGAACACGTAAATTCACGTATTTCAACTGGTTCAAATCACCGGTTTCCGTAAGTGAATTCACAAGATTCTGTGGACAAATTTGTGTCCCGTAACTGGTTCATTTGACTGGGTGAATCCATGCCTTGTGGGTTAACCATCTCGTGAGCGCAATGACAAATCTTAAAGTTAAATACCTAAACCGTAAGACGCAGTGTATGTCATGCTAGTGGATGTAACTGTCTCTGTAAGACGCAGTGTATGTCATGCTAGTGGATGTAACTGACTCTATAAGACGCAGTGTATGTCATGCTAGTGGATGTAACTGTCTCTGTAAGACGCAGTGTATGTCATGCTAGTGGATGTAACTGTCTCTGGAAGACGCAGTGTATGCCATGCTAGTGGATGTAACTGTCTCTGTAAGACGCAGTGTATGTCATGCTAGTGGATGTAACTGACTCTGTAAGACGCAGTGTATGCCATGCTAGTGGATGTAGCTGTCTCTGTAAGACGCAGTGTATGTCATGCTAGTGGATGTAACTGTCTCTGTAAGACGCAGTGTATGTCATGCTAGTGGATGTAACTGACTCTATAAGACGCAGTGTATGTCATGCTAGTGGATGTAACTGTCTCTGTAAGACGCAGTGTATGTCATGCTAGTGGATGTAACTGTCTCTGTAAGACGCAGTGTATGTCATGCTAGTGGATGTAACTGTCTCTGTAAGACGCAGTGTATGCCATGCTAGTGGATGTAACTGTCTCTGTAAGACGCAGTGTATGCCATGCTAGTGGATGTAACTGTAAGACGCAGTGTATGTCATGCTAGTGGATGTAACTGTCTCTGTAAGACGCAGTGTATGTCATGCTAGTGGATGTAACTGTAGTGTATGCCATGCTAGTGGATGTAACTGTCTCTGTAAGACGCAGTGTATGTCATGCTTGTGGGTGTAACTGTCTCTGTAAGACGCAGTGTATGTCATGCTAGTGGATGTAACTGTAGTGTATGCCATGCTAGTGGATGTAACTGTGTCTGTAAGACGCAGTGTATGTCATGCTAGTGGATGTAACTGTAGTGTATGCCATGCTAGTGGATGTAACTGTCTCTGTAAGACGCAGTGTATGTCATGCTAGTGGGTGTAACTGTCTCTGTAAGACGCAGTGTATGTCATGCTAGTGGGTGTAACTGTCTCTGTAAGACGCAGTGTATGTCATGCTAGTGGGTGTAACTGTAGTGTATGTCATGCTAGTGGATGTAACTGTAGTGTATGTCATGCTAGTGGGTGTAACTGTCTCTGTAAGACGCAGTGTATGCCATGCTAGTGGATGTAACTGTAGTGTATGTCTTGCTAGTGGATGTAACTGTCTCTGCCATACACGATGGCGGCCAGTGGTCGATTATTTGCTGCCCCGCACCCAGCTGGCTTACCGCTCAAGTCTACAGGAAAATCATCAATCATGTGTCTATGTAGAGTAGTAGAGATATTAGGTTACATTTTAAACAAGCCAGAATCAGCTATTTCCCACTCTCCTTGAAGTGGTATAATCATTAATAACCCTATGTGGCGACTGGGACAGGGTGTTGGATTATTCCGCAGGGACCAGTGCATTAAGGACAATTGGCTATACAGTGACGGAATGTTAAGGTCAAACAGTCAGTATTCACGTGAAATAGTCAACATGGTTGAGCCTATTATATGTTGTAATTATGTTTATACGCATGAATACTATTATTAAATATTTGCGAACATGTTTGTACTTGCACAGGTTACGGCAAGCCCTGCATGGCTCACTCCTGATTGTGGCCAGTCATCTTCTTTTCTTTCTTCTAGTCTTTCTTTTTGACGTATTAAATGTAGCCGACCCTAGAAGTTTTCACGACAAGGCAAGGAAAATACATCATTTATTTGCGACCCTGTATAAATCCAAGCATAAGGAGAAACAGAAATATTTGCCGTCCGACCCAATCTATATACCTGTCAAAATACTGGAAATATGTTTTTATTATATCGGTCTGAAGACATTGTGGGTGAAATAGTTTTTTTGCGCTCGAGTAATATAAGCCATATACGGTACTCGAATCTTATCGGCTGTGGGTCATTCGACGATAGCAGGACAAATTAATGTCCCGGCACTTTCGTGTGGAATTGTTCGGTAAAGAAAACTGTTAAAATGATACTTCTTATGTGCTCTTCCTCCTTGTTCCCTGCTGTACAGGGGTGAGAGTCAGGTAAAGTATTGTCGAGCCACTCTTTCTGTTCTTTCTTTCCATAGTTTTCTATCGGCCGCCCCATCTCTACATCTTTCATCTTCCCCCGATCTTTTCATGTCCCTCCTCACGCAGTCCTCCCATCTCACCTGTGGCCTTCCCCTTTTCCTGCGTCCTTGATATTTTTCCACTCCTGCTCTCTTTGCTAGTTTGCCTGCATCCATTCTTACCAAGTGGCCAGCCCATCTCATCCTGCTTCTCACCAATCTTCCTGTTAGGCTGCATATTTTTTGCATCCCAACATCTTTCCTCAGGTCGTTCATCCTTCTTCTGTCCACCCTCTTTAATTGTTCTAGTTATTCGACGAACCCAGTTATTCTCACACTCTTGCAGCTTCTGTTGTTGTTGTTCTGTCAACGCCACTGTCCCCAGACCATACAGGCATACTGGTGCAACACACGTTCTCAGGACTTTCAATTTCAACTTTTTGAAATTTTTCTGTCCAACATGACTCCCTCTACCTTTATCCAAGCATTCGCTTCCGCTTGTGTCCGACGTCGTACTTCTGCCGCTGAATGTCCATCCTCCGTAACCATTCCTCCAAGGTACACAATTAAGCCATCCACTTGCTTGATCTCCTTACCATCCAACCTGATGTTCAGTAAATTTAGCGGTTTCTTGTAGTGGTCGACATAAGGACGATCGTAAGTTAGCTATGAAGCGCCATCCATGTCAGTGAAGCGCGCATGTGATTGGTCAGTCACCGCTCCGCGTCGCGCGGTTCGTGTGAGTGAAGCGCGCATGGGATTGGTCAATGGTCGCGACGGGCTTCCCTCACGGTCCCGAAATAGCTGTCCTGCGTTGCAGTGACGCCAGTGACTGTGGTCACCCCTACTTTTCTCGAGTTGTGCCCATGAGGGGGGTCACTCAATACATCGCCAGCTAGTACGTACATCATATCCTCCCGACAAAATCCACTTTCGCACATTCCCCATGGAACCAGTCTTCCAGTGTGTGCTGCCAGTATGTGGCCAGAAGGTCCCGTGTCACGCCACCAGCATCCTGCCCTATCTCACCTGGGTAAAAGCATGGCATCATTGCATAAAATTAATAATGTAGTGGAACTTATCGTGTAGCATCATGACATTAATCACATATAATGACATTTTTAGGTTATGCATTGCACATGTAAAACATATATTTCCTTTAAAAGTTAATCCTACGTTACAACTATTCTACATAAATTATTGTGGTTTAATAGTTTTGTAATATGGCAATCATGCTGATATGTGCTTATCAATGGCAGGTAGCATGTTACATATATAGTGACCAATAATATGACCCTTCACTTAGTCAGTGAAGCTGTGTTGTTACTGCATTGATCAACTACCCACCTTCGAATGTAACACTGATATTGTGCGCAACAATGTCCGGCATGTTGTCACCACCATACAGCTTGGTTACATCCTCTACAACTGCATTCCGCCGCACCAATATTCGTGTGTCCCCTGATAGGGTTAAATGCAGGTCATCTAACAGACATAAAGAATTACAGTGTTATGATACAGTAATAATTATTGTTTAAACATTACTTTTTAAAATAAGCTATCATCTGTCTACAAATATTATAATGAAACACAATTCCTACACTTAACGTCAGTCCCTCCAAATGACACAAATCAGCTAAAATACCATTAGACATAACAGTTGTAAATAACAATTTTAACTTAATCTGCATTTTACACACAATTAATTTACATGACATTACTCTACAACATAATGACACACAATTACAGTACTAGTATTACATTACTGTTACCACTTTATAAATGTTCACCTACAGAAAAACTACAATTATACAGCATAGTGCTAAAGCAAAATAACTAACCTAGAATATGGAACAACTGTTGTAAGGGAGTCTCATCATGATGGTTGGATGTCCTCCGAAGATGTGGTTCAATCACTGGCAAGGCGTCTGCGATGTCCCAGTGGTTCCCTGTGACTGGCACTGCTGTTGCTGCGTTGACAGTGGCTGGCATGGTGGTTGTTTCATTGACAGTGGCTGGCATGGCGGTTGCTGCGTTGACAGTGGCTGGCATGGCGGTTGCTGCGTTGACAGAGGCTGGCACGGCGGTTGCTGCGTTGACAGTGGCTGGCACGGCGGTTGCTGCGTTGACAGTGGCTGGCATGGCGGTTGCTGCATTGACAGTGGCTGGCATGGCGGTTGCTGCATTGACAGTGGCTGGCATGGCGGTTGCTGCGTTGACAGTGGCTGGCATGGCGGTTGCTGCGTTGACAGTGGCTGGCATGGCGGTTGCTGCGTTGACAGTGGCTGGCATGGCGGTTGCTGCGTTGACAGTGGCTGGCATGGCGGTTGCTGCGTTGACAGTGGCTGGCATGGCGGTTGCTGCGTTGACAGTGGCTGGCATGGCGGTTGCTGCAGCTGTTACATGACTCATTGGAGCAGAAGCAAGTTCAGTCTGCAGAACGCAAGTGGTTCCAATTATATAACATATAATGTTGTAAAATGCCATATATATATATATATATATATAAAAGGCATTTTACAACATTTTCATTTAAGGTTTTAAATATTACATTATTTATATTAGCTGTAACTTAGAACGTAAGAAGGCTATTCGTTGTGTCAATGCTTATATGCTGTTTATGTAAGTAATTAAAATGTGATGTACTGGCAGGGAAGCTGTTATGCTCAACTGTATGTTAGCTCTAAATATATGAGGAAAGAATGTAAGCCCTTGAAGCCAATAGCTCAAGTTGGTTTTGCCACACATATTATTACTGCATTATATGTATGTCATTGTTTAACATTATATGTCTTGCACTGTGAATGTGACCTGGAGAAAAAGTAGCTTCGGTAAATGTGTTGTTTTATGGAGTTTGATGTTTTTTAACATGATATTGTACTTGTCTAAATGTTGTGTTTCTGTTGTGGCTGGTTCACCTGTGGAATGATCCAAATTTTTGAACGTTGACCTCTTGCTGGAGTTGATGCGGCTGCTGGGAATATCCAGTTTTTTATGTGCCGTGCTGTACGAGGTTCAGGGCTCATCGTGGCAAATAGCCCATTGGGTGCCAGCTTTGCAAATGCAAAAACTGTATTCCGGAGGCAAGGGAAAAGCTCTGTCACCCGGTCCTTTACTTCCATGTATGGCATCTCTGGAAGAATGCTCAACCTTTTTTTTTTGAAAAAATGGTTGCTTCCTGCAAAAATGCATTGGTACATGAGGATACTCGTCAAAATATTATTTTTAAGTATTTAGTATTCAAAAGGTCTTACATCTGGTGTGCCCAAAACTGCACGCACCTTGGTTAATGAAACATTTATTATAATTATTAAGGTAATGTGAATGATTCCATTGAATGCTTTATTCTTAGATGCCAGTATATATGCAAATACACTGGAGTTACATAGTGTTATGTTAACCTTAGTTACATTGAATACAAATTCCAAGGTGGCTTCAGCCAGAGTCCAAACAGGTAATTCACATGACTGTTAACGATTAATTATTGCAGCTAAAAGTTACTGCTTCTGTCTTACCTCGGAATAAATTCATATCACTTCTGCTAAGATGGTGAGATGGCCTCGGCACCAATGAAATATGAAGTGTAATATTTCGCCTGTTGTTGTGTGTTATGTCAAATCTTCTCTGTGAGAAATGTTGTAACCTGTGAAAGCAGTTTTGTATTAAAATGGATTTCAAACAGTGATTATTGTCATTAATATACTGAATATATATATATATATATATATATATATATATATATATATATATATATATATATATATATATATATATATATAATTATATATATATGCATATTTTAAACTGTTGTCAGTTAAATATACATTACTAAGAAGTTGAAATTGTAATTGGGAAATATAACTATTTGTTTTAATGCCAATACATGTAGTGCTAAACACAAATACATCTGAGTTAATGGTCGAGGTGCGGTAGAAAGTGGGACGTTGTTTCCTAAAGAATTAAAGGCAAGTTAGCCACCAAAACAGATAGGAGATGGGAGTTTCAGACCTCTGTCACACCTCGTGAAGCCTGTAGCTTGCGTGTGCACGCGGGAGTTTATTAGAAGCCTGCCCGCTTGGCTACGATTAGATTTGTTTTTATTACAAGACAATACTTACTGGGAAATCAAATCAGAATCATCCGTGTGGGCGTCTTGCTGCTGTTGGTCGTTTTGTTCAATTTCTCGAAAGGTGGTGTTAACTTGGGTCAAAATGCTATTTAGTCGCTCTCGAATATTCGACATTTTCGCGGTTCTTTTGATGTTCTGATCGGCATGCGAGTAAGTAATACGATTCCTTAATCCGCGCTAGTGACCCGCAGGTTAACTATAATCCATCATTAGTTGCACTACCCCACGGGGGCCACTCAATGCACTGCCAGTATACCACCCTTGAGAACTGACCGAACTGAGTCCCTGAATACGTTTTACACTTTCAGTGCCGTTTTCACGTTGAGCGGGTTGAAATACACACACTTTTCCTTGGACAGGAGTCACATTCCACAAGTTACGCAAAATTATATTACCTTTTCAAGTTAAAGGAGTAAAAGGAAATACGCATTTTTCGCATATAAACTATGCAATGTTTCACGATATGTGCTGTAGATTAATTCATTATCATAATATGTCGGTGAATTATTCACTTTAATTAACATTCTAATGTACGCATAACATATTTTTTATTACTACATTTATTTTATTTAAAGTACGAAATATGAAAGTAGTAAGCTTAATAGCATTGCAACTTGCTTGTGTTAACGTGTGTTGGATACAGAAAATAAAACGTGGATTTTGTCGGGAGGATATGTCATGATGCACGTACTAGCTGGCAATGTATTGAGTGACCCCCCCCCCCCCCGTGGCCACAACTCGGGAAACGTAGGGGTGACTACAGTGGCTAGTTTTAGTATTGCGATAGTTGTATTACTATTGCAATACTATTGCGATTATTTACCAGTTATTGCTATATATAGTATAATGTATTCGCGCTTAGCCAAGTGAGCTGCAGTACCGAACATAATTTAATGGTGGCGCCATCGCGTGGCCTTGGATGCAATTGATTTGTAAGTTCACTGACGTCACTGCAACGCAGGACAGCTATTTCGGGACCGTGAGGGAAGCCCGTCGCGACCATTGACCAATCCCATGCGCGCTTCACTCACACGAACCGCGCGACGCGGAGCGGTGACTGACCAATCACATGCGCGCTTCACTGACATGGATGGCGCTTCATACATGATACAGCGATGAAGGCATGGGCCAGTGACATTCATGCTGCTGCACGCCAAGAAGCCAGTGGCAGCCAGGTGTTTATACTGTACAGCACCCAGTCTTCATCATATATCCATAGAGTAAGAACAATACAACTAAAAATCATACATCAAATTAAACAGCTAAAACTGCAAGTACGATTTAAATTGAAGGGCATTACAACTAAAATGTATACATGGAATAAAGTAATACATTGATAACTGAAATACAACAGAAATACAGATGCTTGAAATGTTTCTCAGCGGCGTCCTATCAATGTTAATTTTGATGGAACAAGACGCCCGGCTGCGTGTCTAAAGTTGATACAAACCTTCGGTATGATTAGTGTCTAGCCGCTACTAAGCTGTGCATTGCCTGGAGAACTTGGATGTTTATCGCTTAATTTGTTGAAACCAGTAAACAAATTTAATTCCTACTCAAATTCAACAAACACATATATGACTTTATTGTTGCATAATGTACAATGATAATATTTAGAACGAAACAGCAGTTAGGAAATATATAATGCTGATATATAAATTACAGCCCCACATTCTTCTTCATTTAATACAGCTTCATAGGTAACATATTTCACGAATCACATTTGCATATTCATAGTATGAAACATTTACATTGACATAACCCTGTGCTGGAAATGAATACTTAATAGCACTCAAATGTATATGCAATAGTTCATTATGTGTTATTTGGGCATACTGTGTCCTACATTCTGGCCAATGGTAGACATATGAACCCATATAATTGTATTTGCTATAAAATTATCCACCATGTCAATACATATCTTTACAATTTAATAAATATAAGTATAACTATATACGCAGTGAAGAAAAAGTATTGTCTTTATTTCTTAATATTTCTTTACTAACTAATAAATATAAGCGTAGATATATACAGAGTGAAGGAAATGTCAACATTAACAACTGATTAATTAATACTTTAATACCACAATTCATTTTAGTCGGTGGGAAGTCCAGGGGAAATTATACGGGGAGTGGGTTTCCAGGGGAGTGTACGGGGGAGTGTCCGGGACGCAGTGTCGTCAACTGGTGTGCCACAACTTGAAGCCAGGACAAACAACAAACGACTCACGACGAAAGGTTGTCAACTTAGTCTTGAATGTGAATAATGTATTACACAATAGCTGACTTGTTTACGTACACTTATGTGTATCCGGGTAAACTTGCAAACTAACCGGATTATTGTCATTTACATCCTGTTCTCATGCAGGAAGTTAAACAATGTGTACAGAAGCAGGGATAGGTCGGTCGTTAGTGATAACACCCCGGCCTCGTGATTCACGACCGGGCCCCTATAAAAGATCTGACTCTGGAGGGTGTCACCATATCGAGGTTCACCTCTTCAACTGGCAAGCGACATCGCGGAGAAAACAACCACGATGGTTCAAATGTTGACGTCAGCCTTCTTCGTGTTATGTGCACTAGTGAGCGCATCTAGCGGTAAGAACCGTTTATATCTGCCACGGGAAGGTAGTTCTTGGTAGTAATTGTGTTTCTTCTTTTTTATTCTTCACACGTGAACTAGATCAAACGCGCCTCGTTTGTCAACTTATAAGGTGTACAAGATTTACATCCGTTTTTAGCATTAACTTAATAGTATTCTATCAAATATTTCGAGAAATAACTGATATGTTTAGGCATGTCGCTAAACGACTGTTTCGCTCTGGTTTTGTGAAACGCTTGAACACTTTTATTTTAGTCATCAGGCATTTGGAGTGAAACTGTCATTTCGCGAAATGCCACATTATTTAATAATTTTGTCGTGAGTGATTACACAATTTGACTGCATCAAAAATAGTATGTGTTTTTTAGTTAGTATTGTTTAATTGTATATCGACATCAAAATTATATATTATGGGAATCCTAAACGCCATAATTCTAAATTGAAATGCAGCAGTTATTAAAATGTCAATATAGTATGCCGGTGTTTAGTGAAATTTTACTTTGTGGCCTATGTATTTGTTTGTCAAGAACGGCAGAATATTATGTCGGAATTTCCGGTAATCTGCCAACCAGCGTCATCATGTTGCCATATCTTGTTCAAAGCAATCATATTGACTTACAACGAATGCCACATGGAACCGTATGCATGAGTTCGTCATCTTTTGTGCAGCTTCCCGGCTCACTCAAGCATATTGCGTCGATCTGACCACGGGCAAGATATCAGTCCTTCCAGGGAATACGCCCAACGTGTTGTGGACTTCGAAACCAATGTCGAACGCCGGGCGCTGTGCGCTGCAAGGGGTGCTGCAGATAACACCTCCGAACTGGGCCCGATCTGTGTCCTTCCATATGGCTTTCGAGAATTCGACATTATTCTCATTCAACATCGGAGACTCCCCCACCAACAACGGCTGGGGTAAGACAATTACTTGTTGTTGACAATACATATTATGTATATGTATAATATAATGTATAATACATATGATGTAAATGTATTCTATAATAGGCAAAAGTTGTTGTTGTTGCCTGTGCGTTCCGTACTGCATTCATCGTGCTTAACAATTGTAGTCATTTTAAATAACAAATAACTACTATGCGAATTAATTGCTGCTAGACTATGAACTTGTACATGCCTCAATATCGTTAAAGATACGCTACCTTTGTGTTGCAGCTGGTGACTCGAGATCGACACAATACGATGCTGAAATCCACAGCTACAACACCAACCTGAAGGTGTTTCGCAGTGACGTCGGCGGTTCCAATCTTGTGACGTCAAACAAATCGGTCAAGAAGGCCATGTTGCTTCGACTATCACATAATCAGATGTACGCGACTGACTACGAGCACATCAATTACTACAAGGAAGACATCGGCCTCTTCTCTTTCGACACGATGTACATGGGTTTGAACCGGGTTGTTCAAAGTTATCGTGGACGAGCTAGTCGCATTGGCCGGGGTCTGTGCTCCGTCTGCATCCAGTTCCTCGAGGACACCGTCAAGGATCTGCACGACTGATCTGTTGTCAATCAAGTTATCAACAATGATACCATAAGTCAGATCACGTATACTTGCTATTTTGAGAAACATTGTAATTAACGCCGTAGCACCATTAAATACGATGGTCTGTATTCCGTACTGGAAAATACTATGTAGTTCGCATGAATATCCAAATAAACTCTTCTGTATACTATAAAGTAGTTTGTGGCTGTTTCTTTCTGTCTGTCTCTCTGTACTTTACCTCATATATCATTACGTTTCGTATGTATGGAGCTGATAACTTGTAGACATGCTCGGAGGCCCACTGGGATGGTTCGTGCTTTAACAAATTTCCTTCGAGGTTGGGGTCTTACGAAGGAACATATGTGACGTTTGACATACATTACGGAACGCGAACAAATAGTAGTTCGTAGTAATTCGTAGCACAAGCGTGTTTTCTACGACTGTTCCGAGTGACGCAATATACGTCAAACGTCCACACAAGTTCCTTCGTACGTACGATCATTTCGTGAAAATTTTTTTCACAAATATAACAATAGGTCTTCGTGTTTGATATGGCGACATTTTGGATAATGTCTTACTTGAAATTCCAAATACACATGATACGCTTGATGATTGTTCTCTATTGAAAAGTTTCAATTACAACAGTCTGCTGTCAACACACATCCATTGAACGGGATACCTGCTGTTGCATCTTTCAAGTCATTTTTGCAACATTACACGGTGCTGTAATTTAAACTGTGCAGAGCACATATTTCCTTTCTACTGATACACACACAAGCATTATGCCATTTGTTTCAATAATGAATGCAGCTTGGAGCTGCCATTTTGTAAGCGCACCAATGGGTCCATAGTGATTGTTCGTACTTGCATACACATTGGGGTGTATACGTCGAAGGAACCAAAGTGGGCGGTTTACGTAAATTTCGTAATACCTATGTGCAATTGTTGGCAAAAGCATGCATGTCTTAAATTTTTTTACGTGATCTACCTAATACATCCACCGAACGCTTCGTGAAACCGGCATTGTACATTATTGAGTTGTGGGCATAAATTTGTTATTGACATTGACCCAAGCTCTTGTTTTTTATCTCGTGCACCGCCGGTCAACAGGGAGAGTTTGAAATAAAACTTAGTAATGAAATGATAATGTGCTATAAAAAGGCAATTTATTACATATGAGGTAAAATGCTCTGACGTCGTATAACGTGCTCTGGTTAATGCATTCGTGCTGCATGAAATTAAACTGACGGTTTCTTTCTTCTACTCGAAAGAAGAATATACGTTTTGCTTTTTATTATGCTTTTGTGAACCAGACATGTTAGAGGCAATGTCTTTGCTGGCCGGTGCGTCATACCTTCTAGTGTTACACTTTGTAGACGTTAATCATCATCTAGTCACAAGCGGAATATGTGAAACAGCCTTGCCATCATCAGACTTTGCAGCCCTGCTGCCTCTTCATCTGAAGCTGTGTTGGTGGGACAGTTGCTTTGGCAATTGAGGTATTATCATTCGGGCTAGGTGGTTTGGCCTTGCACCGAATAAGTCGACTGGGTTTGTCTGCGTGTTCGGAAAGACAGCGGCTTTGTCAAATGAGGAGATGCTGTCTATGTGGTTTTGCGTTGCGCCGAATAGGTCAATTGAGTTTGTTGGCGCGTCTCGGCAAGGCAGTGGATCTATCTTTTGAAGACGTATTTTCCTTCGGTTAATTCGCCAATTTGTGTCACTAATCTGCACACTGCTTGAGGGGGGAATTGTTCTACCCCCACCGATGTCACCATAATGTTCATTGAGGGTACGGGAATTTATTTGGGAAACCATGCCATGGCCAAATTCAAATACATCAACTACTAGATCGTTATATATTCTCCTTTCGACATCTGGAATTTCTCCTGTGATAAAAACTGGTCTAGTCTTGTGTGAAACCACGCAATGTCCGATACGATTGCAACATTCTTAGCTGCAGCCTCATCTTGACTGTAAAAACACTTCACCTTCACATTACTGTATATATTAACCATGTCTATCTAGGAATACATCTTGTCAAGATGATCTTTAATGTATACTATTACGCTAGCCATTTCTCAGGCACATATGTATTCCCTGACAGCCTTTCGGCATTGACCATATCCGATATGACACTTAACTTGTATATCCTTGTCTGGAACCAGACAGTGTTTATGCAACTGTCCGACATGTTTGCAGCTTAAATATCTGCAACAATTGAACTTTTCGGACTGGACTGGCCTAAATTTGAAATGATGACAACGGAACAGTCGTGAAGACAGCAAAACAGTGGTCAACTACGATCAATTCCCAAGAAACCAATAAACCCAAATCCATGCAAGCTGCTTTTGTTGTGATTGCTTGCACTTTTTAGAATGGTGTTCTCTTCCTCCAAGTGGCTGATGATAATGTAGGGCCAACGTATCCTGAACATTAATCTTGGTCTATTTCACTAATTTATTTGTACATTGCAACCTAAAGAATTGAACCATCTTCCCATCACATGACTATACCTTTTCTTCTTCAGTGACCCTGCTCATTGATACTCATTCAGTGTTCCCATATTCTAACATCGCTTCGTCCATCCTGTAGATTGCTTTCCATAGGTTGACGTAACGTCTTTGGTGTCACTGGTGCTGTGCTAGGTTTATCGATGTTTTCGTTAGAGTGTGTGTTAGCTCATCGCTCTTGACACACAATTAGTCTCCCAGCAATACAGTCAGCAGAGCTGCTATTTGCCCGTACCTGGGGTAATACGATCCACTGTTTCAAATATTGATTGAACGATAACGACCAGTTTGTGTTGGGGCCATCAATTCAATATCGTTATCCTATGCACATCCCAAATTCTAATTCAACATGTTGGCATTCAGTGCTTATCAGTATCGCGTCCACACGCCGATACATTATTCACAACCATTCACACAACAATTACTTTATTTCCGCAAGACGTACTTTACTTTACAACAAATAACATAATCTTCCATTACTCCCTGTGAGAAACCAAACTACTTGGTGACGCTAATAAAGTGTTGTTGTCAGGCTTATAAAAGAGGGTTTGGGGCAGGCATTTCACGAAACGATGAAATGCCTGTACTTGTGATTCTACTTAAGAACGGATGGGGGTGCGCGGGACGACACATGCATCGTTCTACATACAGAATGGTTAATATTAGCCGGCTGCTAATACTTCAGTATTTCCACTGACACTATTTCCGATGCAGGCCTATATACGTTGTCCTGTACCGTAATATTTGCTTAATATATCCATGGACACAGGGGTGTCTAAGACCCCCAATGGCCTAAATTGGGTATTTTATTATTCACGTGTGCAATGCGCGCCGTTCGATGCAGGGTTACAATACATATACATTCTTACCATCACTGAAACTCGGCTAAGACCATATGACACTGCTGCTTACATAGCTGAAATTTCTCCATCTTGTGCGATTTTCATCATCGACCACGTTCGGTTGGAATTTTTTATCGGACCATTTAAAGTAATTTCACATTTAATCCCTTATTTCTCTAGTTTAGAATGCATGTAGTCTTCAATTTCATATTCTTATGTGGTGTGTAGGCCACCCTAATAGGTGATGTGATTATTCGTTAGCCGCCAGGCGGCGATACAGTTTGACCACACTGATTAGTAATGTGCTGCCACTGCGGACTTGATGTGCGACGATGACTATGACATGAAACTAATACAGAGATGGACGCAGATTCCAGTACTTGTGTTGCAGTTCATTATGTACAGTAATTCGTGGACCCAAAGAAGTTATCTGACACATATGTCTGATATGATAAACTTCTACACTGCTATCAGAACGACGGCGCTGGAAATCTCGTGGACCCGCCGCGAAAACGGCGCGCTCCACGGTCGGGCTGAGACAACTAGGTTTTCAGCAATTCAGCACCTGCATGCATCCTAACAAACGTCGGACTCTGCATTTGACGTTGAGTATGAATTATCTCTTTCGTAATGCCATTTAGAGAGATTAGCTAAAAACAACTTTGCTCCCTGGCCTGGGTGACGGAGACTGCAAATCATGTGCTTTTTCCCTTTGCAAGTCCCCACTTCTCTATATTGTATAATTTGCATACATGTACGCTAGTTCTCTCGAAAGACGTTGAACGTAATTAATTGTTTGTATGCTACACAATGCCTTTGTGATTTCGAGTGTCATTTGAAGTAGTTTGTCCATTACAAACTAATAGTATTATTTTGCGAACGTGGCTACACTGACCCGGGTCAAATGGCACACCGCACACGGTAGTCTGATTTGTATTTTCCTCCTCCTGTGCCTGTGGCTATTCCAGCTGTCTTATATCTGTGAATTCATTCAACAGCTAGGTATAGCTGTACACGTATGGTATATCATAGTCAATATTTTTGTTACAAGTGTCGAGTGACCAAACGGTTTAAATCGACTTCTCAATCATCTGTTGAATTTGGATTTGTTGGTTTCTTGGGGATTGATCGTGGTTGACCACTGTTTTGCTGTCTTCACGACTGTTCTGTTGTCATCCTTTTAAATTTAGACCAATCTAGTCTGACAAGTTCAATTGTTGTAGATATTTAAACAGCAAAAATGTCGGACAGCTGCATAAACACTGTCTGGTTCCAGACAAGGATATACAAGCTAAGTGTAATATTGGATATGGTCAATGCCGAAAGGCAGTCAGGGAATAAGTATTTTCATAGGAAATGGCAAGGATAATGGTATACATTAAAGATCATATGGATAATATGTATTCCTAGATCAAAATGTTTAGTAGTTATATTAATGTAAAGGTGAACTGTTTTTTACAGTCAGGTTGACAATGCAACTAAGAATGTTGCAAACATGCATGTCGGACATTGCGTGGTTTCACGCAAGACTAGACAAGCTTTGTATCATAGGAGACATTGGAGATGTCGAAAGGAGAATATATGACGGTCTAATAGTTGATGGATATGAGTTTGGTCATGGCATAGTTTCCCAAATGAATTCCAGTATTTTCCTGTCCATGGGCCTAATGTGGGAAACTATCTAACACGAAATAAGAAGTTGTCACGGTCGTAACGACAGAGTGACCACACAATTCGAACCATTTCATGCACACACAATTAACATTATGATGGTATGGGGGTGGGTGGGGTAGAACAAAGTTCCCCTCCAGCAGTGTGCAGTTCAGTGACACAAAATTGCGAATTAACCGAAGGACAATCCATCTTCGAAGGCTAGAGCAACTGCCTTCCTGTGACACGCCGACAAACTCAACTGGCCTACTCGGCGCAATGCAAACCAAACTAGACTGAGGGACAGCATCTACCCACTTGGCAGAGCAATTGTCTTTCTGAAACACGCCGACAAACCCAGTCGACGTATCCGGTGCAAGGTCAAACCACCTAGCCCGAATGATAATACCTCAATTGACAGAGCTACTGTCCCACCGATACAGGTCAACATTTCAGGTCGACTTATTCAGCTTGATGCCAACCTCAATATCTTCTTGAACAAATTGGGGACAGGCGATGTCACAGTAGCCAGACTGACTGCTTTGCCGTCACAGCTCTTCTGTTCCCTGAGCCAGGCAACACGTGTCACTGATGCAGCGGATATTCGCAAGACAGAGAAACAGCCCCGCAGATGGCAAGAGTGTTTCACATATTCTGCTTGTGACTAGAACATGATTAACGTCTACAAAGAATAAACGTAGAAGGTTTGACGCATCGGCCAGCAAAAACATTGTATCTAACACGTCTGTTTCACGAAAGGGTAATAAAAAGCAAAACATATTTTCTTCTTTCGAGTAGAAGAAAATTTCAGTTTATTGTCATGCAGCACGAACGCATTGACCAGAGCACGCTGTATGACGTCAGAGTGTTTGACATCTTTACTCATATGTAATAAATAGCTTTGTTATAAAACAGTATCAGTTCATTACTCAGTTTTATTTCAAACTAGCCGTGTTGCCCGGCGGCGCACGAGATAAAAAGCAAGAGTTTGGGTCACTGACAATAGCAACTAACATTGGTTGAAACACGCATGTCGTTGCTAACAATTGCACATAGGTATTAAGAAATTTATGTAAAACGCCCACGTTGGTTCTTTCGACTTTTACACCCCAGTGTGTTTGAACGTACGAACTTTCACTATGAATCCATTGGTGCGCCTACAAAATGGCCGCCTAGACTGCCGTACACGCAGACTTACATATACATAAAAATACATATTCCCTCATGTTTCAAGCTACGCGCATTTTAGTTGAAAAATAAAATGCAAGAAACACATTAAGCTGTGTTTATTGCTGAAACAAATGGTGCATCACATGTGCATATCAGAAGAAAAGAAATATATTCTTTGTACAGTTTAAATTACTATTTTGCAAAAGAGCTTGACATATGCACCAGCAGTTGTCCTATTCAGTGGATGTGTGTTGACCGCAGACGGTTTTAATTGAAACCTTTCGATAGCGAACAATCTTCAAATATATCATGTATATTTGGAATTTCAAGTGAGACATCTTCCAAAATGTCGCTATGCCAGACACGAAGACATGTTTTTACATTTGTGCCAACATGTTTCCCAAAATTGAATATGTAAATTTTCAGAATAATTTCTTATGAACATAAATCGCCACTCACATCCCACCCTTTTTCACAACTCTTGGACATCAGTTCTCATTCACAGTCATCCATAGTCAATTTACTCCAGTGCCCCATCCCAAACCAGTCTCTTACACAACCTTCCACAACCCTTGTACATCGGTTTTCCACCCTCATACTTCCTCTTCCACAGCCCACATACAATACATGTACATAACGTGTCGTGCATGTATCGTCATAAGGAAAGCTGTGGCACAATTCCGACATATCCACCGACATATGTAGATGCGTTATCGTTACACACCACAACATTTGATATGTCTGTTATGTTCCTGACCAGTAACCACATCAGTTAGATTAATGTACATGTAAAGTGACGTGAAAAAAGCAGAAAAACTCGGCTGCATCACACAAAAGGAAGTGTCTTGTTCTTGCCAGTGGTGTAAAAACACCAATTCATTACATATGAGTAATGACCAGAAGTGCTTCAAACTACGTCATATCAAGGTTCAACTGTTCACCATACCTATTGTGACGCAAGAATGCCTGTTAACCTGCCAAACAATATATTAACCTTCTACTTTCTGTACTTTTTTTTACTGTTGTGTTCGTACAACTTTTTTTTTAAACTGGTGTTCTTTTTCTCTATGCGGCGGCTTACATTTTTGAACCACGATAAACTGGACCTAACTGTCTGTCTCTTTCCGGTCATCTACATGCTCAGTGCCACTCTTAAAACAGAGTTTTGTCCTATCATTGTCCTATCACATGGTTGAAATCCTCAATGTCACAAACATCCGATTCAAATCTATTATCAACAAGGGCTGTGAAAGGTATATGTTCCTAAATAGAGCATTCCAAGGCCTTTTCGACTTATCTGTGAAACATTTAGCCACGCCGCAAGTATTGCGCCAATATTATTCGCTCAGATATCCTGTATGCAGACATGTATTCATTTATACTGCTGAGTGAACTGTTTCAACTTAATTCCGTTCAGTGTTATGAATATCATGGCCATCATCAATATATTCAAGAACATTTAGGTAAAACGCCCAACTGTTGAAAGTACGAACCAACACTGTGGACCAACTGCTGTGACAAACAGAGACAGAGACATAAACTACTGTATTATGTAGACGTAAGCAGACTATGAAACTTTGCAAGAAAATGGCTGTGTTACGTATTACAATAAAAAAGTGCAAATTTCGTTATATTTTAAGCCATACTCTTTTATTTGAAAAAGAAATATGTAAGATCCACAGTATTCTACATTTATTACTGAAACAATTTGTGTCTCATATGTGTATATGTGTAGAAAGGAAATATGTGTTTTGTACATTTTAAATAACAGGACCTGTTAATTTTACAAACATGCTTGAAATATACACCAGCAGTTGTTGTTCTATTGGTGTGTGTTACCAGCAGCTTTAATTGAAGCTTTTCAATAGCGAATAAACTTCAAGTATATTTTATTATATTTGGCATTTCAAGTGAGACATAATCCAAAAGGTATTTCAAACACATAGACCTATTTTTATTTTTGACACCATATGTATTCCCAATATCGAACATGTTTATTTTCAGAACAACGGCTGACGATTTCCCAAGAACATACATTCCCATCCACACCCCACCCTTTTCCACATGCACTTCCATAGCCAATGTACTCCAGTGCCCCATCCCAACCCAATCTCTTCCACAACCCATGTACATCGGTTCTCTATCCTCAAAACCCGAAAGGTTGTGAGGATAGAGAACCGAACCTTTTCAGAAAGTTTTCAACCCAACCTTTTCAGAAAGCTTTCGATAAAGTGCCACAACTAACATTGATACTTAAACTAAAAGCCCATGATATAGGTAATGATGTAATCAACTGGATAGAAAAGTGGCTTACACACAGAAGACAGAGAGTAATTGTAGACGGTGAGATTTCAAACTGGAAACCGGTTTTGAGTGGGGTACCAGTAATACTGAGGGATCAGTATTAGGCCCTATACTGTTATAATTTAATGTATTTTAATATATATATATATATATATATATATATATATATATATATATATATATATAAATGATCTAGAAGATGACATATCTAGCAAAGTACTCAAATTTGCAGATGAAACAAAAGTATTCAGAAAGGTTACAAATGATACAGATAAACAAAGTTTACAGGATGATCTAGAAAATTAGTTAAATGGTCAGAAAAATGGCAAATGTTATTACATTTTGGGAAGTTCAAATGTATACACATAGGACATGGAAACATTGACTAAGAATATAAAATGGGGGATGCTGTACTAGGTGGAACCACACAAGAAAAGGACATATGAGTAACATTTAGTGCTGAAATGAAAGTTTCAGAGCAATGTGGGATTGCTGCTTCAAAAAGAAATCAAATTCTAAGGCTAATTACTATCATGTATAAGGAGAAACAACTAATTGTACCCATGTGCAAAGCAACAGTTAGACTACATTTGGAATATTGTATTCAAACAATGAGGCCGTATCGTAAAAAGGACATAGACAAGCTAGAAGGAATATAACGAAGAGCAACCAAAATGATTCCAGAATTGAGAGACCTTAGTTACGAAAGTCGCTTATTACAATGTGGTTTGACAACACTAGAGACCAGGAGACTAAGAGAAAATCAAATAGAAGTATTTAGAATAGTGAACGGTTATGAGGATGTTGATAGGAATATGTTCTTCAAACTTAAAGAACAAGAGGCCACAAAGCAGCATTAGTTAAGGAGCAGTGTAGGCTGGACATGAGAAAGTACTCTTTCTCACAGAGGGTGATAAATGAATGGAACAAACTGCCAAATGATTGTGTTAATGCTAGTAGTGTGAATATGTTTAAAAATAGAATTGAAAGATATTTGATAAGGGTGGGCTACACATAGATGATAAATTTGTTGGACTCTCGATAAGCCAATGGCGTCCTCGTCCACTTGCCATCTGGAACTTGTTGTTTGGGATGGCAATATTGTTAAATCTTGTTAAATCTTGTTAAACCCATGTACTTCGGTTCTCTGTCCTCACAACCAAATGTACATCGGTTGTCTATACTAACAACTCATGTACATCGGTTCTCTGTCCTCACAACCCATGTACATCGGTTCTCTATCATCACAACCCATGTACATCGCTTCTCAGTCCTCACAACCTATGTACATCGGTTCTGTATCCTCACATCCCATGTATATCGGTTCTCTGCCCTCACAACCCATGAATATCATATGAGAGTAAAGTATCGTACACGAATTGTAACAAGCAAAATATATCGTCCGGCTGATGTAGATTCATTGTAGATACACACTATATCATTTAATATGCCTCTTATGTTACTGGTGAGTATCCTTGTCAGAATCAGAATCAGAATAAATTTTTTTTTGGCAACAGTACAGTTGGATTGTACATACAGTCAAAAATACACAAAGCCACGCATATATAATTATGTTATAAAACACCGGAAATTATAGTAATACAATTATTGCACATTATGTACGTAATAAAAGTAATGCAATTAACTTAAAATTACATTTATATACATTCTCTAGAATTAACAGTGAACGCAACCCACTCAGTAAGAGGCACTTTATATTAAACTGTATCATTATAATCACATTAATACATTTCATTATATTCAGCATAATTCAATTGCATTAAAATTAAAATAAATTAATTACTTTATATATTACAATTGTATAATGAAACATACCCGTTTTTGTGGCGATTTGTGTTAGACATTGGAACGGGTAGCTCGCTAAATGATCTTAGAGCATATGAAACCATTCGAGTGTCCGGTAGTAGCTTATTCAGTTTATACTCACCACGCCTCATTCTACCGAAATGCGCTTTACATATCGCATTGCGCCTGTCGTGCAGCGTTGGTATGTTTACCATATGCAGAATATCCTCGTACATAAAAATCAGAAAATATATTTTTGAGATACCGTTTTTGGATTATCTCAATATTGTCCGATAAGTATCTAGGCAAGTTCGTGTGCTATACCGGACAAGCATATTCAACTACTGGTCTGATCACAGATTCCAACTGCATTCCAACTTAAATAAGATGATAAAGTTACACCGATAACTTTTGATTGAGTAACTCTTTTAATATCAGTCCCATTTATATCAGTTTACGGCAGAGATTCAACATACGTTCTATCTTAACAGAAACATATATAACCATTTATGTCGTCTTACTCGTATGACTGCGCATTTCATTATCCCTAGACCACGACGAAAAAGTTTTAGCTGAATTCTGTATGACAGATACTCAACTCTGGTAGCGTATTTCAAATATTGTGCTGTCATCGACATATTTTTACATAGGGAAAGGTGTTCGTAAATCAATGATATGGACAGACAAATTTCCCTGGGGAACGCCTCCATTAGGGTAGTCTGGTCTTGATAGAGCGTCCCCGATCTTAACTCTCTGCTCACGGTCTAACTATCTGCTCGTATCCATAATGCGTGCGTAAAAATTAGTCATTGAATTGATTAAAATATCCTCTTAAAATGACACCACAGTCTGGGCTACGTCGCTAAACGGCGTACAAACTAGTTATCAGGTACTCCAGCAGTGAACCGTTATCAGCACCAGGTGGGTGGTAGATGCACGCTATAATAATACTCGAATATTTATGGAAGTTTCTTGGGCTTCAATCTTATCCATAGCACTTCGTGCTCATCATCATCAATATCATGCAACCGATCATACACCAAACATTTGCCGCATAACACGCTACTCTTCCACCTCCTCTCTCCACCCGGTTCTTCTTTTCACGGCAAAAACCTGCTAGTCCGACAGATTCCGAAGCCATGTATCTCATATACCAAGTTTATATGACTCTCACGCAGGCAACGTCGTTCATGCGTGCCACCACGAACAACTCATCTAATTTCTCAATACTCAATGACCGAGCGTTGACATTTAGAAACCCTGGTAGGCTCCACCGCGAACTGTTCGTGAGTATGATTCAATTGTCTGCATTCATATCTGGTGTTCAGGGTTGTGATATGCTACTGCAACGGGTGATTACAGGCCGAATGTTGAGCACTCCACTTTCAATACGTGGCATGGCCGTGTTATTCCGGCTACTTTCCTAGTTCCTCTTCGTACGGTGTTTGCGCTTGTGACCCTTCTGACCTTAGACAAAGCATGCTCATGTCGACATGTTTGGGTGACATGATTTGTCTCCCCACACTTGGTATACTGGCCAGAAATACGCCAGTAGGCAGCAGCTCTGCTACCACCTGCATCAGCAGGACGGCTAGCTGGCGCGCTACGGTCCTGTTTCTGCGGCCTTCTGCCAGTCGTTCTCAGCATTATGCGGCCCCCTGCGACGAGGCACGAATAGCCGGCCCGCTGCAGCGCTGTTTCGGCTGACTGTTAGTAGTCGATATTGACGTAATGCAGCCCCTCTGCAAAGAGGTTCCCCGTTGAACCCCGTCTTTGCGATGCTTACTAGACACTAGTGAGAGGTTACTCATTAACATTTTCACCCCGTAATTAGAAAGACGGACACTGTCATTTTGGGGTGGGGGTGGGGGGGGGGGGTGGGGGGGTAGACCAATGTTCCCCCTCCAGCAGTGTTCAATTTAATGACACAAAATTGCGAACTAAACCGAAGGACAATATATCTTCGAAGGATAGAGACACTGCCTTGCTGAATTCCGACATATCCACCGACTGATGTAGATTCGTTATATTTACACACCACAAAATTGTATATGCCTTTTATGTTACTGACCAGTAATCATGTCTGTTAGATTAGTGAACATGTAAATTGAAGTGAAAAAAGCAGAAAAACTCGTTTGCATCACAAAGGGAAGTGTCTTGCTCTTGCCAATGGTGTAAAAACACCAATTCATTACAAATGAGTAATGACTAGAAGGATAAATCCACTGCCTTGCTGAGACATGCCAACAAACTCATTTGACCTATTTGGCGCAATGCAAAACCACCTAAGCCGATTGACAGCATCTACTCAGTTGGTAGAGCCAGTGTCTCTCCGAGACACGCCGACAAACCCAGTCGACCTATTCGGTCCAAGGCCAAACCATCTAGCCCAAAAAGTAATACCTCAATTGCCAGAGCTACTGTCTCACCGAGACAGGTCAACATTCCAGGTAGACCTGTTCAGCTTGGTGCCAGCCTCAATATCTTCTGGAACAAATTGGGGACTGGCGGTGTAAGAGTAGCCAGACTGAATGCTTTGCCGACACAGCAATTCTGAGCAAGGAAACACGTGTCACTGATGCAGGGGATATTCGCGGGCTGCCGTTGGGGGAATTTTCAACATGTCTACTGCCGACAGAGCTTCAGATGAAGAGGCAGCCAACGCTGCAAAGTCTGATAATCTACATAGGTCTGTACGACAGAGAAACAGCTCCGTAGATGGCAAGGCTGTTTCACATACTCTGCTTGTGACTAGATGATGATTAACGTCTACAAAAAGTAACACTAGAAGGTATGACGCAGCGGCCAGCAAAAACATGGTTCACAAAAGCATAATAAAAAGCAAAACATATTTTCTTCTTTCGAGTAGAGGAAAGAAATCTTCAGTTTATTGCCATGCAGCACGAACGCATTGACCAGAGCACACTATATGACGTCAGAGCATTTAACATCTTTAATCATATGTAATACATCGCTTTGTTATAAAATATTATCAGTTAGTTACTCAGTTTAATTTCAAACTAGCCATGTTTCCCGGCGGTTCACGGGATAAAAAGCAAGAGTTTGGGTCATTGACAATAACAACTTCGCGCCCACAAATCATGTACAAAGATTTCGGTGGACGTTTGACATAGATCACGTAACAATGGTTGAGACAGGCATGTCGTTGCTAACAATTGCAATTAGGTATTACGAAATTTACGTAAAACGCCCAAGTTGTTTTCTTTGACGTATAATAATAACAATAATAATAATAATAATTAACTTCTATGGCGCCTATATCCTCAGTATATTTCAATGTGTTTGAATATAAAAAAACAATACTATGGACCCATTGGTCCGCCTACAAAATTGTAACCCATACTGTCATATACGCAGACATGCAACATACAGATAAATAAACAGAAAGATGAACCATTGTAAGAAAACGGCTGTGTCACCTAATCCAATAAAAAGTAAACATTACCATATATTTCAAGCTACGCGCTTTTTATTTGAAAAAGAATTGCAAGAAACACATTAAGCTGTATTACTTAAACAAATTGTGCATCACATGTGTATATCAGAAGAAAGGAAATATGTGCTTTGTACAGTTTAATTTACAATTTTGCAAAAGGGCTTTTCAGATGCACCAGCAGTTGTCCCCTTTCAGTGGATGTGTGTTGACTGTTTTAATTGAAACCTTTCGATAGAGAACAATCTTCAAATATAATGGAATTTCAAGTGAAACATACATTCCTAGATTCATGAATGCATATATGTATGCATAAGCTTAATAGAGCATTGATGACAACTATTTTAAGTTTAGTCCAATGTTAAAGAAACAATGCAAACATTTGCACATCACCTTTACTTTTTCGTCGGCGACAATTATCAAATATATTTTTTATCTTGCTTTTTTACTCCTTTAATTCACCATACATTCGTTTTACTGTGTCATCGGGGCGTACTATTTCTTACAGTCTAGTGTCAAACACTTTCCCTTTCTTTGTTCTTTATCTTACCAAATATTCTAACAGATCAAACGTGCACAAAAAGTAATACACCACTTATATGCAATTACATTTCTTTAAGCTATGGGTTTTTCGATTCAGCAATGTCACAAGCATCCGATTAATTTATATGATCTACAGGGACTGCGAAAAGTACCTTCTTATATAGCCCGGTACCTAGTCCTTGATGATTTCCACAGAAGAAATGTTGCACTAATCCTGTCATATGAGTATGCGAACGGTCCACGATTTACGCACGCATGTAAATGTTGACATGAAATATTCAGAGCACTGCGCAATTGCAGCTTCAAACGATAATCAAGATATTAGGAGAAATGTAACATGCTAGATGATTTTCCCGGCGTTTCACGAGGAGAAAAGGCAGCCATTGGTATGTTGCACTGATCTACATTATTGTATAGTTTTTTTTTATGTGGACACTATGAACTGCGCTACGATGTTACTATAATGTAGTAATTTTTTCACGAAACAGCATATTTGGATATATACAATGTCACTGTAATGTAGCAAATGTTATTTTGTTATGCTATATATTGACTCTATCTAACCATATACACCTCTATGGGGTACAGCCAAACTCTAATAACTTGAACATTATTAAAAATTGCTGCATGAATCCAGCAAATGTGTATGCATAATTATTATATTGACGGTGACATGGAAATCACAATAATTCCGTAACTTCCGCTGCAGCCTTTTTTGAAATTGTGACCCCACCATACGGGGCCACTTGGGGATGGTTTCACATCCGACCAACCATGTCCGTCAGAAGGGCCACTCTTTCGTACGGTTCGGCCCACACATGCATAACACACAACATACAAACAAATATACAGACATATCAACAAAACAATGGAATTGTGTATTAGATACGGACAAAATAGCTTATTATATTTCTGCCGGGCAACTCGGCTAGTTTGTAATAAAAGATTGTAAGGAACTGATTATGTGTTATAAAAAGTCATTTATTACATAGTAGTAAACAGGTCAAACGCTCTGACGTCACATAGGGTGTTCTGGTTTATGTGTTCGTGATGCATGACAATAAACTGACGGTTTCTTTCTGCTACGCGAAAGAAGAATAAATGTTTATACAATGTTTTATTTGCCTGTGCGTCATACCTTCTAGTGTAATTATTAGCTGTCATTTGCAATATTGTTTAGCCCTTCCTTTTGGGCGTGACTAACATTCACCTTAGGTGACTAAGACACACAAACACACTAGCCCAACAAAGCCCATTGGTTGTGCATCAGAAATGTACTCACGTGGTATTGCATTGTATAAGGACATAACACGAGGCGATAGTACACTCGCTGTTGTACCATTTGTTAGTGAAGATGTGTAACATTAATGAATGTCTAGTAAAACATTTGTTAGGAAAAATGTTTTATATTAGGGAATGCCTTGTAAAGCATTTGTTTGGGAAGATACGTTACATTATCGAATGTCTAGTAAAATATTTTTTAGGGAAAATATGTCAGAATGTCGTGTAAAGCATTCGTTAGGGAAGACGTGTTACATTAGTGAATCTCTAGTAAATAATTTTTTGTTAAGATGTGTCACATTAGAGATTTTATGTTAAAGCATTTCCGAGGATCGCCATATATCCAGTTTTAACCACCTGGTACGTTTGTACTACATATATTAAATGCATACGTTGTTAGCAAGGTGCACTGCAAGTGTCTATTATATCGCATTGCATTGTCATTGTTTAGACGATGTCACCGAGCGAGGCTTGCCAAACTAAACCGTGTATGCGCACGTAAGTGTCGTAAACAAAGTGAACCGATAGGCATATGTCATGCAGACTATATATTTGACACATGCTACACCCTCACTTTGTCTTTGTCAGCGATATTTAACTGAACCTCCTATGCTATCGCATGATCACACTGGTAGTAAAAATTGCAACTGTTTCACGTAAATTATAATATGATGTCAACTGTATCTATTTAATATCGCCTCTGTATCCATTTAATATCGCATATATTTGTGGATATGCTATATGTGGAGACATTAATCCGTTTACATTTAATATCAAGGTAGTATGCAGATAAACACACGTTTTACTCTTTGTTTAAGTAAGACTTTTATGAGAAACGTCAAACACAGTTACCTTAATTTACAACACATAATGGGAAATGCGAGTTGAACGCAGCGTAAAATAGCAATGCTCCTTGTAGAAAGATTGTTTTACTTTGATGTTATTTTTCCTGCTGGATTAATGATATTTTTTTAAGCAACATATATGCATGCAAATGTTGATATCGCATGTATTATTTCAGGTGTAAAAATGCCTCGGGCGAAACTTGGTCCTGTCCCTGCCAAACAACATGCGGTGGCGACTACATCTGCCTGATAAGACCCTTTTTTGGAGGGTAACTGCGTGCCCCCAACATTATAAAACTAAAATAAATCATCATTATCCAGTAAGTATCACATTTGAACATACTACTAAATGTGTCATCGATGAATTTATATAATTTACTTGTATAACGTCATCGGAGAATAAGACATTTCAGCTGATTGAAATGCCCATAGTTAGCAAAATTATTGCTATGACGCCATCGTCCGCCTCTGTTTGTGTATTAAATCATTATTATGATTGCGGACTCTTATTTATTAAGTATTCACGTTCCCTCTTTCTCACAGCCCGTCCCTCTGTTATTCCCTTCCATCCTACTCCCGCCCTCCCTCCATCACTCTCTCCCTCCCTTCCTCCCATACCCTTCCTCCCGCCTTCCTCTTCCCTCCCTCCCGCCGTCCCTCCCTCCCTATACAACCCTCCATCTCTCCGTTACTTTTTTCCATATCTCCTTAATTCACACTTGACCTTTCTTGTAAATAAATGCCAATATTTTCTTTGTCAAATACTGTTTCCCAAATAATCACGTTCACTCTCTTCACACGATGTTATTCTTACTATAAAGTCACACGTTTGCCTTCAGATAGAAGCGTGAGCTCCAGCAGAGATCCCGTCTCAAGTCCGCCGTAGACCACGTGACACTCGTCATAGAGCAACGGTGAAGTACATGACAGCGCCACGTACTTCGTACGACTAGAACACGTACAGCGTCTACTAATATCATGTAGCTGACAAAATACCGTTACTAACTTGTGTCATTCTAATCAATATGACTCTAACCAATCTATGACTACTCGGCAAATAGTTGCAACGATATTTCGAAATGATGTATTTGTAATTTGTCAATATTCGTGTTACGTCATATTAAAGATTATTTGACGGACAATGTTTCGTGTTTCTTCTGATTCATTCACCTTTGGCATAAAAATGCAGCACTTGTTACCCATAATACGTAGGCAGGATGTTTGTTCTTCGCCGACAGTATAATGCACGCACCGAAGGTTCTCCTGACAAATCAGCATTGTCTCTTGATATTACTTATATATCGAAGCACATTGTGTTTTCACTGTGCATAATTTATAAGATAACAATTAACCAAGATACGTGGTCAATTACGATCCATAGTACATGTAATAAAACAATATTTTGTAACTGAGGCTGGGTAGTGTGACTCGGATAAAGCTAACGAAAGACACGCACATGTGTAAGGACGTATTGTCATACATTGTAAACCTCAAGCACAGGGCGATGTAATCCTAATTTGTAACACGAAATCCCGCACCCCGGTTTGGGTTTGATTATCCAGCAATTTTGTTTAAGAAACGACCTAAAATATGTTGCTGCGGACAAAGGTAGGAAACGTAATTGGATTCACCACGATAACTAAACAACGCCGATTGTTGTTCATCATTCGATACGGTTGCTGTGGCAACTTGTTTTAATCGAAATGAGCGTTTCTATGCCGGTCATGGCACTGCCCATATCGTCGACTAGCTAATGTCCTTACATAAATTGTAGTAACAATGGCGCCACCTGACGAGTGTCCGTCTACCCATTTATTCCTACTACTTAATGTCAATCAATCAATCAAAAGCGTGTATTCAAACAGATCAAACAAATTATATGTATATATTAAGTATTAACGTTCAAAACGAATAGTATTATTTTGCGAGCCTGGCTACACTGACGGGAGTCAAAGGGCACACCGCACTTTGCCCTCTGATTTGCATTTTCCTCCACCTATGCCTGTGGCAATTCCAGCTGTCTTATATCCGTGAATTCATTCAACAGCGAAGGATAGCTGTACATGTGTGATATATCGTAGTAAACTTTTTTTATTATAAGTGTCGAGTAAACAAACGGTTTAAGTCGACAGGTCAATCAGCTGTTGAATTTGTGTGTATTGGTTTCTTGGGAATTGATCGTGGTTGACCACTGTTTTGCTGTCTTCACGACTGTTCCGTTGTCATCATTTCAAATTTAGGCCAGTCTAGTCCGACAAGTTCGAAAGGCTGTCAGGGAATACATATGTGCCTGAGAAATGGCAAGTGTATAGTATACATTAAAGATCATATGGACAAGATGTATACCTAGATAGACATGGTTAATAGATACAATAATGTGAAGGTGAAGTGTTTTTTACAGTCAGGATGACGCTGCAGCTAAGAATATTACAAACATGTCGGACATTGCGTGGCTTCACATAAGGCTTGACCAGTTGTTATCACAGGATAAATTCCAGATGTCGAAAGGAGAATATATAACGATCTAGTAGTTGATGTATTTGAATTTGGCCATGGCATGGTTTCCCAAATAAATTCGAGTATTTTCCAGTTCATGGGCCAAGTGAGGAAAAATATAATTCTTCGAAGGATAAATCCACAGCCTTGCCGAGACACGCCAACAAACTCAATTGACCTATTCGGCGCAACGCAAAACCACATAGACAGCATCTCCTCATTTGACAAAGCCGCTGTCTATCTGGACACGCCGACAAACTCAGTCGACTTATTCGGTGCAAGGCCAAACCACCTAGCCCGAATGATAACACCTCAATTGCCAAAGCAACTGTCATCACCAACACAGCTTCAGATGAAGAGGCAGCATGGCTGCAAAGTCTGATTATGGCAAGGCTGTTTCACATATTCCGCTTTTGACTAGATGTTGATAAACGTCTACAAAGAGTAACACTAGAAGGTATGACGCAGCGGCAAGCAAAGACATTGCCTGTAACATGTCTTTTTGAAAAAGCATAATAAAAAGCAAAACATATTTTCTTCTTTCGAGTAGAAGAAAGAAACCGTCAGTTTATTGTCATGCAGCACGAACGCATTGACCAGAGCACGTTATACGACGTCAGAGCATTATACCTCATATGTAATAAATTGCGTTTTTATAGCACCTTATCATTTCATTACTAAGTTTTATTTCAAACTCCCCTTGTTGACCGGTGGTGTACAAGATAAAAAACAAGAGCTTGGGTCATTGACAATAACAACTTTATGCCCATAACTCAATAATGTACAAATGCCGGTTTCACGAAGCGTTCGGTGCATATATTAGGTAGATCACGAAAAATGGTTAAGACACGCATGCTTTTGCTAATAATTGCACTTAGGTATTACCAAATTTACATAACACGCCCACATTGGTTCCTTCGACGTGTACACCCCAATGTGTATGCATGTACGAACAATCACTATGGACCCATTGGTGCGCTTACAAAATGGCAGCTTCAAGCTGCATTCATTACTGAAACAAATGGCATATCGCATGTGTATATCAGTAGAAAGGAAATATGTGCTTTGCACAGTTTAAATTACAGGACCGTGTAATGTTGCAAAAAGGACTTGAAAGATGCACTAGCAGGTGTCCCGTTCAGTGGATGTGTGTTGACAGCAGACTGTTGTAATTGAAACTTTTCAATAGAGAACAATCATCAAGCGTATCACGTGTATTTGGAATTTCAAATAAGACATTATCCAAAATGTCGCCATATCAAACACGAAGACCTATTTTTATATTTGTGAAATTTGTTTTCCCAATATTGAAAGTTTTTATTTTCAAAACAAACGTTAACAATTTCCAATGTACATAAGTCGCCACCTGCATCCCACCCTTTTCCACAACCCTTGGGCAACAGTTCACGTCCATATTCGTCCATGGTCAATTTACTCCAGTGCCCCTTCCAAACCCAGTCTCTTCCACAACCCTTGTAAATCAGTTCTCCATCCACATACCTCCCTCTTCCTCAGCCCACTTATAATACATGCGCATAACGTGTCGTACATGTATTGTTAACAGGAAAGCTGTGTCACAATTCCGACCTATCCACCGACTTATGTAGATTCGTTACCGTTACACACCACATAATTTAATATGCCTGTTATGATACTGACCAGTAACCACGTCAGTTAGATTAGTGAACATGTAAAGTGACGTGAAAAAAGCGGAAAAGCTCATCTGCGTAACTATAACAAAAGGGATGTGTCTTGCTCTTTCCCGTGGTGTAAAAACACCAATTCATTACATATGAGTAATGCCCAGAGGTGTTTCAAACTACGTCATATCAAGGTTCAACTGTTCACCATACTTCTTGTGACACAAGAATGCCTGTTAACCTGCCAAACAATATATTAACCTCCTCCTTTTTGTACGGTTATTTACTGTTGTGTTACAACCTTTTTGACACTGGTGTTCTTTTCCTCCATGCGGCGGCTGACAGTGTTGAACCAACGTAAACTGGACCTAGCTAACTGTCTCTTTCCGGTCACCTACATGCTAAGTGCCACAGAATCATCATCCCATCACATGACCATACCATCTCAATTAGTCTATGGTGTTTGGAATCCTCAATGGCACAAACATCCAATTCAAATATATGACCAACAAGGGCTGTGAAAGGTATATTCCTACATAGTGCGGTATCCGTTCCTTTCTTTGGGTCCGTTCAAAGCGATTTACACTTCACACCGGTCAGACCTGTTCATTGTGGGAAGCATTCAGCCATGCAATAATTATTGTGCGAAGATGATTCGTTCAGATATTTATCTCTGTATGTGGACATGTAGTAATTTATACGGTTTAAATTCCGTCCAGTGTTATGCACATTCTGACCATCTGCAGTATATTCCAGAGCTCCAATCACCTCTGCACCATCAGTAGACAGTACTAAACATTAACTAATTTCCAATCATCCATTCAAACATATCAACCGCAGTTTTTTGAGTACATACATAATAGAAGTATATTTGTTCTTACACAAGAACAAGTGTCGGTGGACATTTGACGTAGATTACCTAACAATGGCTGAAACACGCGTAGCATTGTTAACACTGGAAATATTAATTTGAGGTAAGACAATTTACGTAAAACGCCTAACATTTGAATGTACGAAACATCGATGTGGACCTATTGGTAGGCCTACAACATGGCAACCCTTGACAGACATACAGACAGACATAGAGACAGACAGATACATAGTCCAAAACTATTGTATTACATAGACGTAAGCAGACTATGCAACTTTGTACGAAAATTGCTGTGTCACGTTTTGCAATAAAAACGTGCACAGTTTCTCATGTTTCAAGCCACACTCTTTTTATTTGAAAAACAAATGTAAGAAACAATTTAATCTATATTCATTACAAAAACAAATGGTGTCTCATATGTGTATATATGAAGAAAGAAATGTATGATTTGTACATTTTAAATTACAGGACCCTTTAATTTTGCAAACATTCTGGAAATATTCAACAATAGTTGTCCGGTTATGTCGATGTGTGTTGCCAGCAGACTGTTTTAATTGAAGCCTTTCAATAGAGAACAACTTTCATGTACATCATATTATATTTGGCATTTCAAGTGAGACATCACCCAAAAGGTCGATATGTCAAACAAGTAGACCTATTTTATATTTTTGACACCAAATCGTTTCCCAATATCGAACATTTTATTTTTCAGAACAAAGGTTGACTATTTCCCACGAATGTCCCCAACCACACCACACCTTATTTCCCGTGAACTTACGTCCCCATCCACACCCCATCTTATTTCCCATGAACTTACGTTCCTAACCACACCCCACCTTATTTCCCATGATCTTACGTCCCCATCCACACCCCACCTTATTTCCCATGAACTTACGTCCCATCCACACCCCATCTTATTTCCCATGAACTTACGTCCCATCCACACCCCATCTTATTTCCCATGAACTTACTTCCCCACCCACACCCCACCTTATTTCCCATGAACTTACTTCCCCATCCACACCCCACCTTATTTCCCATGAACTTACTTCCCCATCCACACCCCACCTTATTTCCCATGAACTTACGTCCCCATCCACACCCCACCTTATTTCCCATGAACATACGTCCCCATCCACACCCCACCTTATTTCCCATGAACATACGTTCCTAACCACACCCCACCTTATTTCCCATGATCTTACGTCCCCATCTACACCCGACCTTATTTCCCAGGAACATACGTTCCTAACCACACCCCACCTTATTTCCCATGAACTTACGTCCCCATCCACACCCCACCTTATTTCCCATGAACTTACGTCCCCATCCACACCCCACCTTATTTCCCATGAACTTAAGTCCCCATCCACACCCCACCTTATTTCCCATGAACATACGTCCCCATCCACGCCCCACCTTATTTCCCATGAACTTACGTCCCCATCCACACCCCACCTTATTTCCCATGAACATACGTCCCCATCCACGCCCCACCTTATTTCCCATGAACTTACGTCCCCATCCACACCCCACCTTATTTCCCATGAACTTACTTCCCCATCCACGCCCCACCTTATTTCCCATGAACTTACGTCCCCATCCACACCCCACCTTATTTCCCATGAACTTACTTCCCCATCCACGCCCCACCTTATTTCCCATGAACTTACGTCCCCATCCACACCCCACCTTATTTCCCATGAACTTACTTCCCCATCCACACCCCACCTTATTTCCCATGAACTTACGTCCCCATCCAAACCCCACCTTATTTCCCATGAACATACGTCCCCATCCACACCCCACCTTATTTCCCATGAACATACGTCCCCATCCACACTCCACCTTATTTCCCATGAACATACATCCCCATCCACACCCCACCTTATTTCCCATGAACATACGTCCCCATCCACACCCCACCTTATTTCCCATGAACATACGTCCCCATCCACACCCCACCTTATTTCCCATGAACATACGTTCCTAACCACACCCCACCTTATTTCCCATGATCTTACGTCCCCATCTACACCCGACCTTATTTCCCAGGAACATACGTTCCTAACCACACCCCACCTTATTTCCCATGAACTTACGTCCCCATCCACACCCCACCTTATTTCCCATGAACTTACGTCCCCATCCACACCCCACCTTATTTCCCATGAACTTACGTCCCCATCCACACCACACCTTATTTCAAATGAACTTACGTCCCCATCCACACCCCACCTTATTTCTCATGAACTTACGTCCCCAACCACACCACACCTTATTTCCCATGAACTTACTTCCCATCCACAGCCCACCTTATTTCCCATGAACTTACGTCCCAAACATCACCCCACTTTATTTCCCATGAATTTACGTCCCCATCCACACCCCACCTTATTTCCCATGAACTTACGTCCCCATCCACACCCCACCTTATTTCCCATGAACTTTCTTCCCCATCCACACCCCACCTTATTTCCCATGAACTTACTTCCCCGTCCACACCACGCCCTTTTCCACATCCATTTCCACAGTTGTCCATAGTCAATGTACTCCAATGCCTCATCCCGCCCCACGCTCTTCCGCAACCCATATACATTATACCAGCATAAATTATCGTAAACAGACAAAATTCGGACATATCGTCCGGCTGATGTAGATTCACTGTCTTTACACAACATGTCATTTAATGTGCCTGTGATGTTACTGACCGGTATCAACGTCATTTAGATTACTGAACATGCAAAGTGACGTGAAAACAGCGGGAAAACTCGTCTGCATAACTGTAACAAAAGTGACTTGTTTTTGCGCTTGATAGAAACCTATGGTGTTAAAATATCAATTCATTACATATAAGTAATGCCCAGATGTGTTTTAAACTACGTCATATCATAGTTCAACTACTCACCATACATGCTAAAAAAACGCTAATTAACTTGGCAAACAGTCCATTAAACTCATACATTATGTACGGTTCTTTACTGTTGTGTTCTTACAACCTTTTGATAATGATGTTCTTCTACTCCATGCGGTTGCTGACAGTGGTGATATTGTTGATCCAACGTAAACTGGACATATCTATATGCATCTTTCCAGTAATCTACATGCTCCGTGCCACCACGAGAACATGATCATTGTCCCATCACATGGCCATACCATCTCCAGTTGTTCGTTTTTTCTATTATTACAATAATATTGCTTTATCTGAAGAGTTGATTAGTCATTTTCCCCCATTTTGTGACACTTCGTGTCATTCGCGTGACTTCCATATATAATGCGGTGGTACGATGTTCAAGTATTTCCCTCATTGGCCATCGATATTCGCCTATCCTCGCTCACCCACAGCCATCTCCATTGATCCATGTTGGAACGAAGGTGTATATGCATAAACTACTTCAAATATAGGTGTATTTTATCTAAGCCTATAGAAAATACGGTAAAAATAATAACTTTTTGAAAGCGTACGCTCTTTTCGGCCAAAAACGAATACTTTACGCTCATACACCATTCCGCGATTCCAGTATACTTAAAACTGCATATAATAGATTAATCCAAAACAACGGTTAAATAATCCTACGTCACGCAAGTTGGATGTTTTACTGATGCCTCTCAACAGAGCGAAGCCATTGTCATAGACGGGTGCTGCTCTCGAGAAAAACATGATAGATGATTTATCACACGACTGGGGGTTTCTAGTTACAAAAAAATAGAACACTCTTAAATGATGGAGATAAACAACATTGACAAGTTGATCCAGATAATGTAATTAAATGGTCTAAACAATGTCAGATATTAATCGATTTTGGGAAATATAAATATTTACACGCATGAACGCACGCACGCACGCACGCACGCAAACAAGCAGGCAAGTACGTAAGAGCTGACATGAAATATTTAGAGCAGTGCTATTGTGCTTTGAGCTACTTATCAGCAGCCAAGATAATTGAGTCGGCTAGTTGTCTATGCAAGCTACAGCTAACAGATTTTTAACACGAGACTCCCGTGTTTTTGTTAATATCAATTGCCAATTTCACATTTAATTTGTTTCGATATATATATATATATATATATATATATATATATATATATATATATATATATATATATATATATATATATATATATATATAACTGACAGATAAATAACTAGATCATGCGTATCTGTATTTCAAACAATGTATATGTTGCAAAAACAGGCATATTCACATCGATCCTATATTGTGTGCTATTTTTTATTGATCAATTAATCACTAGCTAAGATGTTTACGGTTCGGATAATGAGTGTTACGTCATGAAGATACATACATTGTAACCTCTTAATTTGCATTTGCATTATCATGATAATTTGTCACGTTTTGCTATTTACAATATTTTATTATTGACATCATCGTGTTTTGACACAAATTTTTATAGTTACTGTTGTGTTCCTTACTCGGATTATTGCGTCATATGCTACCTGAGCCCACATTTAATGGCCACACCCACAAAATTCAACTGACCACACCTTTATACACGTGTAATATCGCCAAACGCCAGAGCCTGTTGTGGAGGGGGTATGGCAGGAAGTAAGAGATGGGAGGTTGATCCTAACAATAGGTGGGAGGTTAACTTCTAAAATAGGTGGGATGTTGGCTTCAAAAAATAGATGCGAGGTGGAAAGTGGGAATAGTGGAAGGTGGGCTGCCATTTTGTAGGCACACCAATGGATCCATAGTGATAGTTCGTACATTCAAACACACTGATGTGTATAAGTCGAAGGAACCAAGGTGGGCGTTTTACTTAAATTTCTGAATACCTATGTGCAGTTGTTAGCAACGACATGCGTGTTTCAACCATTGTAGTTGTTATTGTCAGGGAGCCAAGCTCTTGCTTTTTATGTCGTGCACCGCCGGGCAACACAAAGAACTGATAATGTTTTATAACAAAGCAATTTATTACATATGAGTAAAGATGTCAAACACTCTGACGTCATATAACGTACTCTGGTCAATGCGTTCGTGCTGCATGACAATAAACTTAAATTTTCTTCTACTCGAAAGAAGAAAATATGTTTTGCTTTTTATTACCCTTTCGTGAACCAGACGTGTTAGACACAATGTTTTTGCTGGCCGATGCGTCAAACCTTCTACGTTTATTCTTTGTAGACGTTAATCATGTTCTAGTCACAAGCAGAATATGTGAAAAAAAATTGCCCTCATCGGGAGCTGTTTCTCTGTCTTGCGAATATTTGTTCCAGAAGATATTGAGGCTGGCATCAAGCTGAACAAGTCGACCTGGAATGTTGACCTGTCTCGGTGGGACAGTAGCTCTGTCAATTGAGGTATTATCATTCGGGCTAGGTAGTTTGGCCTTGCACCAAATAAGTCGACTGGGTTTGTCGGTGTGTTTCGGAAAGACAGTTGCTCTGCCAACTGGGTAGATGCTGTCCCTCGGTCTAGGTGGTTTTGCCTTGCGCCGAGTAGGCCAGTTGAGTTTGTCGGCGTATCTCATGAAGGCAGTTGCTCTAGCCTTCGAAGATGGATTGTCCTTCGGTTTAGTTCGCAATTTTGTGTCACTGACCTGCACACTGCTGGAGGGGAGCTTTGTTCTACCCCCCCCCCATGCCATCATGATGATAATTAAGTGTGCATGAAATGGGTCGAATTGTGTGGTCACTCTGTCGTTACGACCGTGACAACTTTTACTTCGTGTTAGATAGTTTCCTACATTAGGCCCATGGACAGGATAATACTGGAATTCATTTGGGAAAGTACGCCATGGCCAAATTCATATCCATCAACTACTAGACCTTCATATATTCTCCTTTCGACATCTCCAATGTCTCCTATGATACAAAGCTTGTGTAGTCTTGCGTGAAACCACGCAATGTCCGACATGCATGTTTGCAACATTCTTAGTTGCAGTGTCGACCTAACTGTAAAAAACAGTTCACCTTCACATTAATGTAACTACTAAACCTTTTTATCTAGGAATACATTGTATCCATATGATCTTTAATGTATGCCATTATGCTAGCCAATTCCCAGGAAAATACTTATTCCCTGACTGCCTTTCGGCATTGACCATATCCAATAGTACACATAGTTTGTATATCCTTGTCTGGAACCAGACAGTGTTTATGCAGCTGTCCGACATTTTTGCTGTTTAAATATCTACAACAATTGAACTTGTCGGACTAGACTGGCCTAAACTTGAAATGATGACAACGGAACAGTCGTGAAGACAGCAAAACATTGGTCAACCACGATCAATACCATTGAGATGTCGACTTAAACCGTTTGCTTACTCGACACTTGTAACAAAAACGTTGACTATGATATACCATACATGTACAGCTATACGTCGCTGTTGAATAAATTCACAGATATAAGACAGCTGGAATTGCCACAGGCACAGGAGGAGGAAAATACAAATCAGACTACCGTGGGCGGTGTGCCATTTGCCCCGCGTCAGAGTAGCCACGTTCGCAAAATAATAGTATTCGTTTGTAATGGACAAACTGATTCAAATGACACTCGAAAGTAGCATACATACAAATAATTCCCTTCAACGTCTTTCGAGAGAACTAGCGTACATGTATGCAAATTATACAATATAGAGAATTGGGGACATGCAAAGGGAAAAAGCATATGATTTGCAGTCTCTGTCACCCAGGCCAGGGAGCAAAGTTTCTTTAGCTAATCTCGCTAAATTGCCTTACAAAAGAGATAATTCATACTCAACGTCAATTGCAGAGTCCGACGTTAGTTAGGATGTATGCAGGTGCTGAATTGCAGAAAACCTGGTTGTCTAAGCCCGACCGTGGAGCGCGCCGTTTTCGCGGCGGGTCCGCGAGATTTCCAGCGCCGTCGTTCTGATACCAGTGTAGAAGTTTATCATGTGGGACACCGTTTGGTGTGTCAGATGACTTCTTTGGGTACACGAATTACTGTACATAATGAACTACAACACAAGTACTGGAATCTGCGTCCATCTCTGTATTAGTTCATGTCATAGTCATCGTCACACAACAAGTCCGCAGTGGCAGCACATTACTAATCAGGGTGGCCAAACTGTATAGCCGCCTGGCGGCTTACGAATAGTCACATCACCTATTAGAGTGGCCTACACACCACAAAAGAATATGAAATTTCAGACTACATGCATTCTAAACTAGAGTAATAAGGGATTAAATATGAAATTACTTTAAATGGTCCGATAAAAAATTCCAACCGAACGTGGTGGATGATGAAAATCACACAATATGGAGACATTTCAGCTATGTAAGCAGCAGTGTCATATGATCTTAGCCAAGTTTCAGTGAAGGTAAGAAGGTCTATGTATTGTAACCCTGCACCGAACGGCGCGCATTGAATACATACATAATAAAATACCCAATTTAGGCAATTGTGGATCTTAGACACCCCTGTGTCCAAGGATATTTTAAGCAAATATTACGGTACAGGACAACGTATATAGGCCTGCATCGGAAATAGTGTCAGTGGAAATACTGAAGTATTAGCAGCCGGCTAATATTAACCATTCTGTATGTAGAACGATGCATGTGTCGTCCCGCGCACCCACATCCGTTCTTAAGTAGAACGACACATGACTACGACAAGTCTAGAGCCACCTCTGGTTTCACACGCTCGTTTCGCGAAATGCCTGCCCCAAAGCAATCCACAGGATAGACGAAGCGACTTTAGAATGAAGAAGAAAAGGTATAGTCATGTGATGGGAAGATGGTTCATTTCTTTAGGCTGCAATGTGCAAATAAATGAGTGAAATAGACCAAGATTAATGTTCAGGATACGTTGGCCCTACATTATCATCAGCCACTTGGAGGAAGAGAACACCAATCTAAAAAGTGCATGTAATTACCACAAAAGCAGCTTGCATGCGATCACATTTGTACAACAGTTTGCACACAATTATTTGTATTTTTTTGTACAAACCAATATCTTGTATACATATAGGATATGTGTATATTATTCTAATTGTTTTATTATAATGTGATGCGATAAGAAATGTTAATACTTTTCATGCAGAATAATAATAATAATAAAGAACATATGTTCCGCCGATATCGTCGTTCAGAGGCCCCAAAAAACGCATCCATTAAGCGTAATCGAGAGAAGAGGGACGCGCAAAAGTCATTACCAGAACGAGGGAAAAGAAATTATTTATGGTAGAAATGCAATTTGGAATACATATGTATTGGGTCTGTCTTTGGAAGACAGCTGTGATTCCATGTTTTCAAAGTGATGTGGAGTTCATTCATATAAAACATCTTTCTCCAGTTCTAGGAAAAATAAGTTGTGAAATGGTTGATCTGAGCTGTCTATGGATATTTCAAACATACATTAGACTAGCCAAGTAGATCGGTTTTTGTGTAGATGTAGATCGGTTGTATGTACGAGTGGCCAGTTTAACATATATTCGACAAGTAACAAGAAGCCAGTGTAACTATCTAAGTAATGGTAGTTATAGTGAAGTCGAGGCGCATATATGTTAATGTATTGGACAGAATAATGCGTTGCTATCTAGATGCATATTCAACTTGCCTCCCCCCAAAGAATACGTTTTATTGATAATATTAATAATAATAAAAGACTTATTTGGCGCCAATATCCTCGAAAAATCCGAGCTCAGTGGCGCAACAAAACCAAAGGATTAGGCATCCTCGTGATCATATACAATGGAGAAAGTCGTCAACGATGGATAGAGGTGCCAAGAAGCTAAGGAGGATAGGCAATTTTAAAAAGATACGTTTTCAGATTACGGCGAAATTAAACTAAATTTCTTGGTAATTTTACGCTGTCAGGGAGTGAGTTCACCTCCATCCATCGTTGACGACTTTTTGCATTGTACATAATCCTTTGGTTTTGTTGCGCCACTGAGCTCGGATTTTCCGAGGATATTGGCGCCAAATAAGTCATTTTATTATTATTATTATCAATAAAACTTGTTTTTTGGGGGAGGCAAGTTGAATAGAGAGCAAATAGGCAACGCATTATTCTGTTCAATATTCGTTCAGGAATACACCAAAAAATTAACATACATGCGCCTCGACTTCACTATAACTACCATTACTTAGATAGTTACACTGGCTTCTTGTTACTTGTCGAATATATGTTATACTTGCCACTCGTACATATTGTGCCCTCAAAACCCAAGTATATCGGTTCTCAATCCTCACAACCCATGTACATCGGTTATCTATCCTCACAACCCAAGTATATCGGTTCTCTATCCTAACAACCCATGTACATCGGTTCTCTGTCCTCACAACCCATGTATATCGGTTCTCTGTCCTCACAACCCATGTATATCGGTTCTCTGTCCTCACAACCCATGTACATCGGTTCTCTGTCCTCACAACCCATGTATATCGGTTCTCTATCCTCACAACCCATGTATATCGGTTCTCTGTCCTCACAACCCATGTATATCGGTTCTCTGTCCTCACAACCCATGTACATCGGTTCTCTGTCCTCACAACCCATGTATATCGGTTCTCTATCCTCACAACCCATGTATATCGGTTCTCTGTCCTCACAACCCATGTATATCGGTTCTCTGTCCTCACAACCCATGTACATCGATTCTCTGTCCTCACAACCCATGTATATCGGTTCTCTATCCTCACAACCCATGTACATCGGTTATCTATCCTCACAACCCAAGTATATCGGTTCTCTATCCTCACAACCCATGTACATCGGTTCTCTGTCCTCACAACCCATGTATATCGGTTCTCTGTCCTCACAACCCATGTACATCGGTTCTCTGTCCTCACAACCCATGTATATCGGTTCTCTATCCTCACAACCCATGTACATCGGTTCTCTGTCCTCACAACCCATGTATATCGGTTCTCTGTCCTCACAACCCATGTACATCGGTTCTCTGTCCTCACAACCCATGTATATCGGTTCTCTATCCTCACAACCCATGTACATCGGTTATCTATCCTCACAACCCAAGTATATCGGTTCTCTATCCTCACAACCCATGTACATCGGTTCTCTGTCCTCATAACCCATGTATATCGGTTCTCTGTCCTCACAACCCATGTACATCGGTTCTCTGTCCTCACAACCCATGTATATCGGTTCTCTATCCTCACAACCCATGTACATCGGTTCTCTGTCCTCACAACCCATGTATATCGGTTCTCTGTCCTCACAACCCATGTACATCGGTTCTCTGTCCTCACAACCCATGTATATCGGTTCTCTGTCCTCACAACCCATGTACATCGGTTCTCTGTCCTCACAACCCATGTATATCGGTTATCTGTCCTCACAACCCATGTACATCGGTTCTCTATCCTCACAACCCATGTATATCGGTTCTCTATCCTCACAACCCATGTATATCGGTTCTCTGTCCTCACAACCCATGTACATCGATTCTCAGACCTCACAACCTATGTACGTCGGTTATCTAACCTCACAACCCATGTATATCGGTTATCCGACCTCACAACTTATGTACGTCGGTTATCTAACCTCACAACACATGTACATCGGTTCTCTGCCTCACAACCCATGTACATCGGTTCTCTATCCTCACAACCCATGTACATCGGATCTCTGTCCTCACAACCCACGTACATCGGTTATCTATCCTCACAACCCATGTACATCGGTTCTCAGACCTCACAACCTATGTACGTCGGTTATCTAACCTCACGACACATGTACATCGGTTTTCTGTCCTTACAACCCATGTACATCGGTTCTCTGTCCTCACAACCCATGAATATCATATGAGAGTAAAGTATCGTACACCAATTGTAACAAGCACAATTCCGACATATCGTCCAGCTGATGTAGATTCATTATAGATACACACTATATCATTTAATATGCCTGTTATGTTACTGACGAGTATCCTTGTCAGAATCAGAATCAGAATCAGTTTATTATTGGCAACTGTACAGTTGGATTGTACATACAGTCACGATAAAATACACAAAGCCACGCATGTATAATTATGTTATAAAACACCGGAAATTATATTAATACAATTATTGCACATTATGTACGTAATAAAAGTAATGCAATTAACTTAAAATTACATGTATATACATTCCCTTGAACTAACCGTGAACGCAACCCACTCAGTAAGAGGCACTTTATATTACAAGTGTATCATTATAATTACATTAATACATTTCATTCTATTCAGCATAATTCAATTACATTAAAATTAAAATAAATAAATTACTTTATATATTACAATTGTATAATGAAACATACCCGTTTTTGTAGCGATTTGTGTTAGATATTGAAACGGGTAGCTCGCTAAATGATCTTAGAGCATATGTAACCATTCGAGTGTCCGGTAGTAGCTTATTCAGTTTATTCTCACAACGCCTCATTCTACCGAAATATTAGATATTGAAACGGGTAGCTCGCTAAATGATCTTAGAGCATATGTAACCATTCGAGTGTCCGGTAGTAGCTCATTCAGTTTATTCTCACCACGCCTCATTCTACCGAAATATTAGATATTGAAACGGGTAGCTCGCTAAATGATCTTAGAGCATATGTAACCATTCGAGTGTCCGGTAGTAGCTTATTCAGTTTATTCTCACCACGCCTCATTCTACCGAAATATTATATATTGAAACGGGTAGCTCGCTAAATGATCTTAGAGCATATGTAACCATTCGAGTGTCCGGTAGTAGCTTATTCAGTTTATTCTCACCACGCCTCATTCTACCGAAATATTAGATATTGAAACGGGTAACTCGCTAAATGATCTTAGAGCATATGTAACCATTCGAGTGTCCGGTAGTAGCTTATTCAGTTTATTCTCACCACGCCTCATTCTACCGAAATACACTTTACATGTCGCTTTGCGTCTGTCGTGCAGCGTTGGTATGTTTACCATTTGCATAATATCTTAGTACGTAAAACCAGGAAATATAGTTTTGAGATACCGTTTTTGGATTATCTCAATGTTGTCCGTTAAGTATTTAGGCAAGTTCGTGTGCCATACCGGACAAGCATATTCAACTACTGGTCTGATCACAGATTCCAACTGCATTCCAACTTAAATCAGATGATATAGTTACGCCGATAACTTTTGATTGAGTAACTCTTTCAATATCAGTCCCATTCATATCCGTTTACGGCAGAGATTCAACATACGTTCTATCTGTACAGAAACATATAACCATACTATATATTACTGCGCATATCATTATCGCTAGACCACGGCGAAAAAGTTTTAGCTGAATTCTGTATGACAGATACTCTGCTCTGGTAGCGTATTTCAAATACTGTGTTGTCATCGACATGTTTTTACATAGGGAAAGGTGCTCGTAAATCAATGATATGGACAGACAAAGTTCCCTGGGGAACGCCTCCATTAGGGTAGCCTGGTCTTGATACAGCGTCCACTATCTTAACTCTCTGCTCACGGTCTAGGAGAAACGCTGCTCGTATCCATAATGTGTGCGTAAAAATGAGTCATTGAATGGATTCAAATATCCACTTAAAATGACACCACAGTCTGGGCTACGTCGCTAAACGGCGTCTAAACTAGTTATCAGGTACTCCCGCAGCGAACCGTTATCAGCACCAGGTGGGTGGTAGATGCACGCTATAATAATACTCGAATATTTATGGTAGTTTCTTGGGCTTCAATCTAATCCACAGCACTTCGTGCTCATCATCATCAATGTCATGCAACCGATCATACACCAAGCATCTGCCACACAACACGCTACTCTTCCACCTCCTCTCTCCACCCGGTCCTTCCTTTCACGGCAGAAACCTGCTAGTCCGACAGATTCCGAAGCCATGTAGCTCGTATACCAGGTTTATATGACACTCACGCAGGCAACGTCGTTCATGCGTGTCACCACGAACAACTCGTCTAATGTTTCAATACTCAGTGATCGAGCGTTGACATTTAGAAACCCTGGTAGGCTCCACCGCGAACTGTTCGTGAGTATGATTCAATTGTCTGCACTCATATCTGATGTTCTGGGTTGTGATATGCTACTGCAACGGGTGATTACAGACCGAATGTTGAGCACTCAACTTTCAATACATGCCATGGCCGTGTTATTCCGGCCTCTTTCCTAGTCCCTCTTCGTACGGTGTTTGCGCTTGTGGCCCTTCTGACCTTAGACAAAGCATGCTCATGTCGACATGTTTGGGTGAAATGATTTGTCTCCCCACATTTGGTACACTGGCCAGAAATACGCCAGAAGGCAGCAGCTCTGCTACCACCTGCATCAGCAGGACGGCTAGCTGGCGCGCTACGGTCCTGTTTCGGCGGCCTTCTGCCAGTCGTTTTCAACATTCTGCGGCCCCCTGCGACGAGGCACGACTAGCCGGCCCGCTGCAGCGCTGTTTCGGCTGACTGTTACTAGTCGATATTGACGTAATGCAGCCCCTCTGCAAAGAGGTTCCCCGTTGAGCCCCGTCTTTGCGATGCTTACTAGACACTAGTGAGAGATTACTCATTAACATTTTCACCCGCAATTAGAAAGACGGACACTGTCAGTTTGGGGTTGGGGTGGGGGGTGGGGAGTTAGATCAATGTTCCCCCTCCAGCAGTGTTCAATTTAATGACACAAAATTGCGAACTAAACCGAAGGACAATATATCTTCGAAGGATAGAGACACTACCTTGCTGAATTCCGACATATCCACCGACTGATGTAGATTCGTTATAGTTACACACCACAAAATTGTATATGCCTTTTATGTTACTGACCAGAACATGTAAAGTTATGTGACAAAAGCAGAAAAACTTGTTTGCATCACAAAAAGGGAAGTGTCTTGCTCTTGCCAATGGTGTAAAAACACCAATTCATTACAAATGAATAATGACTAGAAGGATAAATACACTGCCTTGCTGAGACACGCCAACAAACTCATTTGACCTATTTGGCGCAATGCAAAACCACCTAAACCGATTGACAGCATCTACTCAGTTGGTAGAGTCAGTGCCTCTACGAGACACGCCGACAAACCCAGTCGACCTATTCGGTCCAAGGCCAAACCATCTAGCCCAAAAAGTAATACCTCAATTGCCAGAGCTACTGTCTCACCGAGACAGGTCAACATTCCAGGTAGACCTGTTCAACTTGGTGCCAGCCTCAATATCTTCTGTAACAAATTGGGGACTGGCGGTGTAAGAGTAGCCAGACTGAATGATTTGCCGATACAGCTTTTCTGAGCCAGGAAACACGTGTCACTGATGCAGGGGATATTCGCGGGCTGCCTGCCGACAGAGCTTCAGATGAAGAGGCAGCCAGCGCTGCAAAGTCTGATAATCTACATAGGTCTGTACGACAGAGAAACAGCTCCGTAGATGGCAAGGCTGTTTCACATATTGTGCTTGTGACTAGATGATGATTAACGTCTACAAAAAGTAACACTAGAAGGTATGACGCAGCGGCAAGCAAAAACATTGTGTCTACCACGTCTGGTTCACAAAAGCATAATAAAAAGCAAAACATATTTTCTTCTTTCGAGTAGAGGAAAGAAACCATTTTATTGTCATGCAGCACGAACGCACTGACCAGAGCACGCTATATGACGTCAGAGCGTTTAACATCTTTACTCATATGTAATACATCGCTTTGTTATAAAATATTATCAGTTAGTTACTCAGTTTTATTTCAAACTAGCCATGGTTCCAGGCGGTGCTCGAGATAAAAAGCAAGAGTTTGGGTCATTGACAGTAACAACTTCGCGCCCACAAATCTTGTACAAATGCCAGTTTCACGAAGAGTTCGGTGGACGTTTGACGTAGATCACGTAACAATGGTTGATACATGCATTTCGTTGCTAACAATTGCAATTAGGTATTACGAAATTTACGTAAAACGCCCACGTTGTTTTCTTTGATGTATAATAATAACAATAATAATAATAATAATTAACTTCCATGGCGCCTATATCCTCAGTATATTTCAATGTGTTTGAATGTAAAAAACATCACTATGGACCCATTGGTCCGCCTACAAAATTATAATCCATACTGACATATACGCAGACAAATAAACAGAAAGATGTCACAAGCATCCGATTAATTTTATGATCTACAGGGACTGCGAAAAGTACCTTCTTATATAGCCCGGTACCTAGTCCTTGATGATTTCCACAGAAGTGTTGCACTAATCCTGTCATATGAGTATGCGAACGGTCTACGATTTACGCCGCATGTAAATGTTGACATGAAATATTCAGAGCACTGCGCAGTTGCAGCTTCAAACGATAATCAAGTTATTAGGAGAAATATAACATGCTAGATGATTTTCCCGGCGTTGCACGAAGAGAAAAGGCATACATAGGTATGTTGTACTAATCTACATTATTGTATAGTTTTTAATGTGGACTCTATGAATTGCGCTACGATTTTACTATAATGTAGTAATTTTTTTCACGAAGCAGCATATTTTGATATATACAATGTCACTGTAATGTAGCAAGTGTTATTTTGTTATGCTATATATTGACTCTATCTAACCATATACACCTCTATGGGGTACAGCCAAACTCAAATAATTTGAGCATTTTAAAAAATTGCTGTATGCATCCAGCAAATGTGTGTGCATAATTATTATATTGACGGTGACATGGAAATCAAAATAATTCCGCAACTTCCGCTGCAGCCTTTTTTGAAATTGTGACCCCACCATCGGGGGCCACTTGGGGGTGGTTTCAAATCCGACCAACCATGTCCTCAGAAGGGCCCCTCTTTCGTACGGTTCGGCCCACACACAACAAACAAACAAATAGACAGACATATCAACAAAACAATGGAATTGTGTATTAGATACGGACAAAATAGGTTATTATATTTCTGCCGGGCAACTCGGCTAGTTTGTAATAAAAGATTATAAGGAACTGATAATGTGTTAAAAAAAAGTCATTTATTACGTAGGACTAAACAGGTCAAACGCTCTGACGTCACATAGGGTGTTCTGGTATATGCGTCCGTGCTGCATGACAATAAACTGACGGTTTCTATCTGCTACTCGAAAGAAGAATAAATGTTTATACAATGTTTTATTTGCCTGTGCGTCATACCTTCTAGTGTAATTCTTAACAGTCATCTTTCAAGCATGTTTGTAAAATTAGCGGGTCCTGTAATTTGAAATGTACAAAGCACACATTTCCTTTCTAAATATATACACATATGAGAAACAATATTTGTTTCAGTAATAAATGTAGATTTGCGTGATTCTTACATTAGTTTATCTAATAGAAAGAGTATGGCTTGAAACAAGAGGAAATGTGTACTTTTTATTGTAATACGTGACACAGCCATTTTCGTACAAAGTTTCATAGTCTGCTTACGTCTATATATATTATATATATACTACAGTAGTTTGTGACTATGTCTCTGTCTGTCACAACAGTTAGTCCAAAGTGTTGGTTCGTACTTTCAACAGTTTGTCGTTTTACGTAAATGGTCGTAACTCAGAAGAATAGCTCCAGGCAATTGTTAGCAACGCTACGCGTGTTTCTGCCATTGTTACGTGAGCAACGTCACACGTCCACCGAGCGCTTCTTGAAATCGGCAATTGTAATGAATTTGTGAGCGTGAAGTTGACATTGCCATTGGCACAAGCTCTTGCCTTTTCGGCCGTGCACCGCCGGGCAACTCGGCACCTTTGTAATAACAATTGCAAGGAACTGATAATGTGTTACAAAAAGTAATTTATTACATAGGAGTCAACAGGTCAAACGCTCTGACGTCACATAATAATAATAATAATAATAATTGACTTCTATGGCGCCTATATCCTCAGGAACCTGAGCTCAGAGGCGCAACAAAACAGAATCAGTAGGCGTAATCGTAAACAAGGACGCGCAAAAGTCAGTATCAGAACGAGGGACAACCGAACATTTATGGTGGGAATGCAATTTGGAATAGATATGTCTTGAGTTTTTTACGGAAAATAGCAATAGTTTCGGATGTTTTCAAAGCGATAGGGAGTTCATTCATAGGGTGTTCTGGTATATGCGTCCGTGCTGCATGACAATAAACTGACGGTTTCTTTCTGCTACTCGAAAGAAGAATAAATGTTTATACAATGTTTTATTTGCCTGTGCGTCATACCTTCTAGTGTAATTATTAGCTGTCATTTGTAAATGTGTATGCATAATTACTATATTGACGATGACATGGAAATCAAAATAATTCCGCAACTTCCGCTGCAGCCTTTTTTGAAATTGTGACCCCACCATCGGGGGCCACTTGGGGATGGTTTCACATCCGACCAACCATGTCCGTCAGAAGGGCCACTCTTTCGTACGGTTCGGCCCACACATGAATAACACACAACATACAAACAAATATACAGACATATCAACAAAACAATGGAATTGTATATTAGATACGGACAAAATAGCGTATTATATTTCTGCCGGGCAACTCGGCTAGTTTGTAATGAAGGATTGTAAGGAACTGATTATGTGTTATAAAAAGTAATTTATTACATAGGAGTAAACAGGTCAAACGCTCTGACGTCATATAGGGTGTTCTGGTATATGCGTCTGTGCTGCATGATAATAAACTGACGGTTTCTTTCTGCTACTCGAAAGAAGAATAAATGTTTATACAATGTTTTATTTGCTTGTGCGTCATACCTTCTAGAGTAATTATTAGCTGTCATTTGCTATATTGTTTAGCCCTTCCTTTTGGGCGTGACTGACATTCACCTTAGGTGACTAAGATACACAAACACACTAGCCCAACAAAGCCTATTGGTTGTGCATCAGAAATGTAGTCACGTGGTATAGCATTGTATAAGGACATAACACGAGGCGATAGTACACTCGCTGTTGTATCGTCTCACTGCAACTGCACCAACATATTGACTATCGATACCCTGGTACGTGCCAATTTGACATTTTAATGTATTTCTTACTCAGTATTGGCATGTTTTACATTGTCGTACACTATAAAATTTACTCTACATCAATATTTGCATTCATTGATTTATGTTCCTTGTGACAAACACATTTATTACTACGGATAGTTTCTATGGCTTACCTAGAGCAAAATAATTTTCATTATTTATAATATTTCCTACATCAACATGATTGTAACGGTTTGCATATTGTTTCGCAGGTGACAATTGTACAAGTGAAATGGCGAATGCACGTGGACTGCTTGTTTTGATCTTCGTGTGCTTGCTGCTGTGTCAGGTAAAGTTGAAAGTATTATTCCACTAGTTTCGAAATAAGTCATTATGTACATTTGTGTTTAGTATATGTGATTCAATACCTGTTCAGTAGATTTACCAGTTTGTTAGGGAATATATGTTACTTTGGGAAATGTCTAGTAAAGCATTTGCTAGGGAAAATATTTTACATTAGGGAATGTCTTGTAAAGCATTTGTTAGGGAAGATATGTTACACTATCGAATGTCTAGTAAAGTATTTATTAGGGAAAATATGTCAGAATGTCGTGTAAAGCATTCGTTAAGGAAGACGTTTTACATTAGTGAATCCCTAGTAAAGCCTTTTTTTGAAGATGTGTCACATTAGTGAATTTCTCTTAACGCATTTGCGAGGATCGCAATATATCCAGTATTAACCACATGGTAAGTTTGTACTACATATATCCAGTATTAACCACATGGTAAGTTTGTACTACATATATTAAATGCATACGTTGTTAGCAAGGTGCACTGCAAGTGTCTATTATATCGCATTGTATTGTCATTGTTTAGACGATGACACCGAGCGAGGCTTGTATTCCTAAACCGTGTATGCGCAAGTAAGTTTCGTAAACAAAGGGAACCCATAAGCATTTGTCATGCAGACTATATATTTGACACATGCGACACCCTCACTTTGTCTTTGTCAGCACTATTTAACGGAACCTCCTATGCTATCGCAAGATCACACTGGTAGTCAAATTGCAACTGTTTCGCGTAAATTATAATATGATGTCAACTGTATCCATTTAACATCGCCTCTGTATCCATTTAATATCGCATATTGTTGTGGATATGCTATATGTGGAGACATTAATCCGTTTACAATTACTATCAAGGTAGTATGCAGATAAACACACGTTTTACACTTTGTTTAAGTAAGACTTTTATGAGAAACGTCAAACACAGTTACCTTCATTTACAACACATCATGGGAAATGCGAGTTGAACGCAGCGTAACATAGCAATGTTCCTTGTAGAAAGATTGTTTTACTTTGATGTTATATATCCTGCTGGATTAACGATATGTTTATTTAAAGCGGCATATATGCCTGCACATGTTGATGTCGCATGTATTATTTCAGGTGTCAAATTGGCTCGGACAGTTGGTTCTGTCCCTGCAAAGAAGTGTGCATGTCCTGCCTTTTAGTAGGAGGCGTTTTTGGAAGGTAACTGCCCCCAACATTATAAAACTAAAATAAATCATCATTATCCAGTAAGTATCACATTTGAACATACTACTAAATGTGTCATCGATGAATTGATATAATTTACTTTTAACAAGATTTAACAAGATTGCCATCTCGAACAACAAGTTCCAGATGGCAAGTGGACAAGGAAGCCATTGGCTTATCGAGAGTCCAACAATGTTCTCATCTATGTGTAGCCCGCCCTTATCAGATATCTGTCAATTCTATTTTACTCCAATCTATATTTGCTAGATATGTTCTCATCACTTTATATTTGCCTTTGTTGAAGTTCCTCCTCCATTGTTTTTTATATGTATTCCCTGTTTTTACTTTTATTTAAAAATGGATTTGGTTATGGTCACTTGAACCCAAAGGTTCGTGTACTTTAACATTGTAAACTAATTCATTTTGAGAAGACAAAATTAAATCTAACACATTCCCACCTCTGGTTGGTTCCAAGACATGTTGAGTAAGGAAACAATCCTGTGTTAGAAGTAGAAACTGATGGTCGTCACCTCCAGCACTCTCTAATGATTCCCATTGTATATGGCCATGGTTAAAATCACCCATTATAACACATTCTCCCTTGCTCACCTCCCTTATCGCCTTTTGTAATTTTACATCTTCCTCTTGTCCCATGTTAGGACTACGATAAATTACTCCTATTGTTAATGTTGAGTTCCTGGTAACAATGTTACACCAAATTGCTTCCACACTATCTGCTTCACTTTTCAGTGTAATTTCATATGCTTGGATAGATTCTTTAATATAAAAAATTACTCCACCTCCCCTTCTTTCTCGTCTACCCTTCCTAAACATTACATAGCCTGTCAGTGCTAACTCAGCATCTACTATATCTTCATTTGCCCATGATTCAGTGATGCCTATTACATGAGGATCAATATCTGCTACCATAATGTCTAACTCACTTTTTTATTTGCTATGCTCCTGGCATTTAAGCATACACATTTAAGTTCATTGTCTGAAATTATTGGTGAACATTTCTTTGGATGTGTATTTGTAGTAGTACTCCTTTGAGTTTTCTCTGTCAGTTCCCCCTGCGCATCTAGTTTAAATAATTTATGGTACCTGTGCCCTCGTCGACAACTCTGACAAACTCACACGCAAGAACTGCAGAGCCCTTCCCTGTCAGATGAAGTCCATCTCTCATGAAAAAGTCACCTCTTCCCACAAAGTTTAACCACATGTCTACGAAGCCTACTCCCTCTTCCATACATACCTTCTGTACCAGTGTGTTGATCGCCATCCTCCTACAGTTCCTATATTCCTCACCCCTGCCTCCCATTATTGGTAATATCCCCGACAATACGATCTGCCCAACTCGTGCCTCTTTAAGTTTCTTGATCAACCTCCTGTACTTACCAACGATGGCTGACGTTCCCTCCTTCTCTGCATTGTTCGTTCCCACATGCACGAGAACAGCACCTCCCGTGCCACCACCCATGACCTGTCCTGCCTTCTCTGCTATATCCTCTACTTTTGCCCCTGGTAGGCATACTGTTATGTCATCTCCTCTATTTACAATTTTATCCACTTTTCTAATAATGGAATCCCTCATAAGTACCCGGGCTTTCCTCGCTTTCCCTGTGATACTACATCAGCAAAGCTCATTTCCTGTTGCACACTACTATAATGCCCCCTTTGTCTCATATCATCAACCTTTACTGTCTTACCACCTGGCAATCCCTCTCCACTCACCCGCTTACCTATCTTTTGTTGCATTATCTGCCTTCTGTCATCTTTCTTCTTCTTACCAGCTTTCTCCCTCACATTGCCACTGCTCTCCTTGTTCTCCTCGGTCTCACCACCTCTGCTCTCCTCGGTCTCACCACCTCTGCTCTCCTCGGTCTCACCACCTCTGCTCTCCTCGGTCTCACCACCTCTGCTCTCATCATTCTCACCACTTCTGCTCACTTCTGTCTCACCCTGCCCTGTCATCATCAAAATCATATGCCTTAGCTCAATCACCTGCTTCTGCAGATATTTCACTGTCATACACCCCCTACACACGAAATGAAAAAACTTGTATAACGTCTGGAAAATAAGACATTTCAGCTGATTGAAATGCCCATAGTTAGCATAATTATTGCTATGACGCCATCGTCCGCCTCTGTCTGTGAATTAAATCATTATTATTGCTATGACGCCATCGTCCGCCTCTGTCTGTGTATTAAATCATTATTATGATTGCGGACTCTTATTTATTAAGTGTCCACGTTTCCTCTTTCTCACAGCCCGTCCATCTGTTATTCCCTTCCTTCCTACTCCCGCCCTCCCTCCATCACTATCTCCCTCCCTTCCTCCCATACCCTTCCTCCAGCCTTCCTCTTCCCTCCCTCCCGCCGTCCCTCCCTCTCTATACAACCCTCCATCTCTCCGTTACTCTTTTCCATGACTACTTAATTCACACTTGACCTTTCTTGTAAAAAAACCAATATTTTCTTTGTCAAATACTGTTTCCCAAATAATCACGTTCACTCTCTTCACACGATGTTATTCTTACTATAAAGTCACACGTTTGCCTTCAGATAGAAGCGTGAGCTCCAGCAGAGATCCCGTCTCAAGTCCGCCGTAGACCACGTGACACTCGTCATAGAGCAACGGTGAAGTACATGACAGCGCCACGTACTTCGTACGACTAGAACACGTACAGCTTCTACTAATATCATGTAGCTGACAAAATACCGTTACTAACTTGTGTTATTCTAACCAATATGACTCTAACCGATATGACTACTCGGCAAATAGTTGCAACGATATTTCGAAATGATGTATTTGTAGTTTGTCAATATTCGTGTTACGTCATATTAAAGATTATTTGACGGACCATGTTTCGTGTTTCTTCTGATTCATTCACCTTTGGCATAAAAATGCAGCACTTATTACCCATAATACGTAGACAGAATGTTTGTTCTTCGCCGACAGTAGAATGTTTGTTCTTCAGCGACAGTAGAATGTTTGTCCTTCGCCGACAGTAGAATGTTTGTTCTTCAGCGACAGTAGAATGTTTGTTCTTCACCGACAGTAGAATGTTTGTTCTTCGCCGACAGTAGAATGTTTGTTCTTCAGCGACAGTATAATGTTTGTTCTTCACCGACAGTAGAATGTTTGTTCTTCAGCGACAGTAGAATGTTTGTTCTTCAGCGACAGTATAATGTTTGTTCTTCACCGACAGTAGAATGTTTGTTCTTCAGCGACAGTAGAATGTTTGTTCTTCAGCGACAGTAGAATGTTTGTTCTTCAGCGACAGCAGAATGTTTGTTCTTCACCGACAGTAGAATGTTTGTTCTTCAGCGACAGCAGAATGTTTGTTCTTCACCGACAGTATAATGTTTGTTCTTCAGCGACAGCAGAATGTTTGTTCTTCACCGACAGTAGAAAGTTTGTTCTTCAGCGACAGTAGAATGTTTGTTCTTCAGCGACAGTAGAATGTTTGTTCTTCAGCGACAGCAGAATGTTTGTTCTTCACCGACAGTAGAATGTTTGTTCTTCAGCGACAGCAGAATGTTTGTTCTTCACCGACAGTATATTGTTTGTTCTTCACCGACAGTAGAATGTTTGTTCTTCACCGACAGTAGAATGTTTGTTCTTCAGCGACAGTAGAATGTTTGTTCTTCACCGACAGTAGAATGTTTGTTCTTCAGCGACAGTAGAATGTTTGTTCTTCACCGACAGTAGAATGTTTGTTCTTCGCCGACAGTAGAATGTTTGTTCTTCAGCGACAGTATAATGTTTGTTCTTCACCGACAGTAGAATGTTTGTTCTTCAGCGACAGTAGAATGTTTGTTCTTCAGCGACAGTATAATGTTTGTTCTTCACCGACAGTAGAATGTTTGTTCTTCAGCGACAGTAGAATGTTTGTTCTTCAGCGACAGTATAATGTTTGTTCTTCACCGACAGTAGAATGTTTGTTCTTCAGCGACAGTAGAATGTTTGTTCTTCAGCGACAGTAGAATGTTTGTTCTTCAGCGACAGTATAATGTTTGTTCTTCAGCGACAGTATAATGTTTGTTCTTCGCCGACAGTAGAATGTTTGTTCTTCGCCGACAGTAGAATGTTTGTTCTTCAGCGACAGTATAATGTTTGTTCTTCAGCGACAGTATAATGTTTGTTCTTCACCGACAGTATAATGTTTGTTCTTCAGCGACAGTATAATGTTTGTTCTTTGCCGACAGTAGAATGTTTGTTCTTCAGCGACAGTAGACTGTTTGTTCTTCACCGACAGTATAATGTTTGTTCTTCACCGACAGTAGAATGTTTGTTCTTCAGCGACAGTATAATGTTTGTTCTTCACCGACAGTATAATGTTTGTTCTTCAGCGACAGTAGAATGTTTGTTCTTCACCGACAGTAGAATGTTTGTTCTTCAGCGACAGTATAATGTTTGTTCTTCAGCGACAGTATAATGTTTGTTCTTCGCCGACAGTAGAATGTTTGTTCTTCAGCGACAGTATAATGTTTGTTCTTCGCCGACAGTAGAATGTTTGTTCTTCACCGACAGTAGAATGTTTGTTCTTCAGCGACAGTATAATGTTTGTTCTTCACCGACAGTATAATGTTTGTTCTTCAGCGACAGTATAATGTTTGTTCTTCGCCGACAGTAGAATGTTTGTTCTTCAGCGACAGTAGAATGTTTGTTCTTCACCGAGAGTATAATGTTTGTTCTTCACCGACAGTAGAATGTTTGTTCTTCAGCGACAGTATAATGTTTGTTCTTCACCGACAGTATAATGTTTGTTCTTCAGCGACAGTAGAATGTTTGTTCTTCACCGACAGTAGAATGTTTGTTCTTCAACGACAGTATAATGTTTGTTCTTCAGCGACAGTATAATGTTTGTTCTTCGCCGACAGTAGAATGTTTGTTCTTCAGCGACAGTATAATGTTTGTTCTTCGCCGACAGTAGAATGTTTGTTCTTCACCGACAGTAGAATGTTTGTTCTTCAGCGACAGTATAATGTTTGTTCTTCACCGACAGTATAATGTTTGTTCTTCAGCGACAGTAGAATGTTTGTTCTTCGCCGACAGTAGAATGTTTGTTCTTCAGCGACAATAGAATGTTTGTTCTTCACTGACAGTAGAATGTTTGTTCTTCAGCGACAGTAGAATGTTTGTTCTTCAGCGACAGTAGAATGTTTGTTCTTCAGCGACTGTATAATGTTTGTTCTTCAGCGACAGTATAATGTTTGTTCTTTGCCGACAGCAGAATGTTTGTTCTTCGCCGACAGTAGAATGTTTGTTCTTCAGCGACAGTATAATGTTTGTTCTTCAGCGACAGTATAATGTTTGTTCTTCACCGACAGTATAATGTTTGTTCTTCAGCGACAGTATAATTTTTGTTCTTCGCCGACAGTAGAATGTTTGTTCTTCAGCGACAGTAGAATGTTTGTTCTTCACCGACAGTATAATGTTTGTTCTTCGCCGACAGTATAATGTTTGTTCTACGCCGACAGTAGAATGTTTGTTCTTCACCGACAGTAGAATATTTGTTCTTCAGCGACAGTATAATGTTTGTTCTTCAGCGACAGTATAATGTTTGTTCTTCACCGACAGTAGAATGTTTGTTCTTCAGCGACAGTAGAATGTTTGTTCTACACCGACAGTAGAATGTTTGTTCTTCAGCGACAGTAGAATGTTTGTTCTTCAGCGACAGTAGAATGTTTGTTCTTCACCGACAGTAGAATGTTTGTTCTTCGCCGACAGTATAATGTTTGTTCTTCACCGACAGTAGAATGTTTGTTCTTCAGCGACAGTAGAATGTTTGTTCTTCAGCGACAGTATAATGTTTGTTCTTCACCGACAGTAGAATGTTTGTTCTTCAGCGACAGTAGAATGTTTGTTCTTCAGCGACAGTAGAATGTTTGTTCTTCAGCGACAGTATAATGTTTGTTCTTCAGCGACAGTATAATGTTTGTTCTTCGCCGACAGTAGAATGTTTGTTCTTCGCCGACAGTAGAATGTTTGTTCTTCAGCGACAGTATAATGTTTGTTCTTCAGCGACAGTATAATGTTTGTTCTTCACCGACAGTATAATGTTTGTTCTTCAGCGACAGTATAATGTTTGTTCTTTGCCGACAGTAGAATGTTTGTTCTTCAGCGACAGTAGAATGTTTGTTCTTCACCGACAGTATAATGTTTGTTCTTCACCGACAGTAGAATGTTTGTTCTTCAGCGACAGTATAATGTTTGTTCTTCACCGACAGTATAATGTTTGTTCTTCAGCGACAGTAGAATGTTTGTTCTTCACCGACAGTAGAATGTTTGTTCTTCAGCGACAGTATAATGTTTGTTCTTCAGCGACAGTATAATGTTTGTTCTTCGCCGACAGTAGAATGTTTGTTCTTCAGCGACAGTATAATGTTTGTTCTTCGCCGACAGTAGAATGTTTGTTCTTCACCGACAGTAGAATGTTTGTTCTTCAGCGACAGTATAATGTTTGTTCTTCACCGACAGTATAATGTTTGTTCTTCAGCGACAGTATAATGTTTGTTCTTCGCCGACAGTAGAATGTTTGTTCTTCAGCGACAGTAGAATGTTTGTTCTTCACCGACAGTATAATGTTTGTTCTTCACCGACAGTAGAATGTTTGTTCTTCAGCGACAGTATAATGTTTGTTCTTCACCGACAGTATAATGTTTGTTCTTCAGCGACAGTAGAATGTTTGTTCTTCACCGACAGTAGAATGTTTGTTCTTCAGCGACAGTATAATGTTTGTTCTTCAGCGACAGTATAATGTTTGTTCTTCGCCGACAGTAGAATGTTTGTTCTTCAGCGACAGTATAATGTTTGTTCTTCGCCGACAGTAGAATGTTTGTTCTTCACCGACAGTAGAATGTTTGTTCTTCACCGACAGTATAATGTTTGTTCTTCACCGACAGTATAATGTTTGTTCTTCAGCGACAGTAGAATGTTTGTTCTTCGCCGACAGAAGAATGTTTGTTCTTCAGCGACAGTAGAATGTTTGTTCTTCAGCGACAGTATAATGTTTGTTCTTCACCGACAGTAGAATGTTTGTTCTTCAGCGACAGTAGAATGTTTGTTCTTCAGCGACAGTAGAATGTTTGTTCTTCAGCGACAGTATAATGTTTGTTCTTCAGCGACAGTATAATGTTTGTTCTTCGCCGACAGTAGAATGTTTGTTCTTCACCGACAGTAGAATGTTTGTTCTTCAGCGACAGTATAATGTTTGTTCTTCAGCGACAGTATAATGTTTGTTCTTCACCGACAGTATAATGTTTGTTCTTCAGCGACAGTATAATGTTTGTTCTTCGCCGACAGTAGAATGTTTGTTCTTCAGCGACAGTAGAATGTTTGTTCTTCACCGACAGTATAATGTTTGTTCTTCGCCGACTGTATAATGTTTGTTCTACGCCGACAGTAGAATGTTTGTTCTTCACCGACAGTAGAATATTTGTTCTTCAGCGACAGTATAATGTTTGTTCTTCAGCGACAGTATAATGTTTGTTCTTCGCCGACAGTAGAACGTTTGTTCTTCAGCGACAGTATAATGTTTGTTCGTCGCCGACAGTAGAATGTTTGTTCTTCACCGACAGTAGAATGTTTGTTCTTCAGCGACAGTATAATGTTTGTTCTTCAGCGACAGTATAATGTTTGTTCTTCGCCGACAGTAGAATGTTTGTTCTTCAGCGACAGTATAATGTTTGTTCTTCGCCGACAGTAGAATGTTTTTTCTTCGCCGACAGTATAATGTGTGTTCTTCGCCGACAGTAGAATGTTTGTTCTTCACCGACAGTAGAATGTTTGTTCTTCAGCGACAGTATAATGTTTGTTCTTCAGCGACAGTATAATGTTTGTTCTTCGCCGACAGTAGAATGTTTGTTCTTCAGCGACAGTATTATGCACGCACCGAAAGTTCTCCAGACAAATCAGCATTGTCTGTTGATAATACTTATATATCGAAGCACAATGTGTTTTCACTGTGCATAATTTGTAAGATAACAATTAACCAAGATAGGTGGTCAATTACGATCCATTATAGTACATGTAATAAAACGATATTTTATAACTGTAATTCAGGGGGGTTACCTAGAGGTGTCTCAAGCAGAACAAGAGGCCACTAGCACAGATAAACCAATATCAAATCATCCGAAAAATATCTCTGAAAAAGGTTATAGATGCGTATGTTTAAACGCAAGGAGCATAGTAAATAAGAAAAACGAATTAAACATTATGGTAGAAGATATTGACCCTCACATAATTGGTATAACTGAATCATGGGCCAACATAGATATAACAGAAGCTGAATTAGGACTGACAGGATATGTAATGATTAGGAAAGATCGAATAGGAAGAAGGGGCGGGGGAGTTATTTTATATGTTAAAGAATCTATTCAGGCTTATGAAATAAAACTAGAAAGGGAAGCAGATTGCGATGAAGCTGTTTGGTGCAAAATTTTTTCAGGAAATTCAAAATTAACTATTGGATTAGTTTACCGAAGTCCAAGCATAAACGAAGAGGACAACACAAAAATAAAAAACGCTATAAAGGAAGTTAGTAAAGGGGAATGTATCATAATGGGAGATTTTAACCATGGACACATACAATGGAATTCTCTAGAGAGTACAGGGATTGAGGACCAACAATTTCTATTTTTAATCCAGGATAGCTTTCTTACTCAGCACGTACTAGAACCAACCAGGGGAGAAAATGTATTAGATATAGTTTTGTCATCACAAAAAGAATTAGTGGACAATGTAAAAATATTTGAACCATTGGGTAATAGTGACCATAATCAAATACATTTTGACATCAATGTAAAATCAGAAAGTAAAAATAAGAAAACGTACAAGAGAAACTTCCACAAAGGTAACTACAAAGATATGAGAAAATACTTAGCAAAGCTAGATTGGAATAACATGTTGATGAATAAGACCGCAATTGAATGTTGGACTATTCTAAAATATGAAATTGAGAGTATCATCGATAAATTTTTTCCCTCCAAAAACAAGGAAAACGGTGTAGAAAGAAACACTTGTCAAAAGAGGCTATTAGAAAAATAATGCTAAAACAAACTATGTGGAGGGTTTATAGGCGTACCAGAAAGGACGAAGACTATGCAAAATACAAAGAGGCACTTAATGCAGCTACAACTGAAATCAGACAATCTAAAAGAAGCTATGAGCAAAAACTAGCATGTAACATAAAAAATGACAGCAAGAGTTTTTATGCATATGTCAGGAGTAAACAAAACGTACAAGACAAGGTTGGACCTCTAGAAGACAGTGCTGGAAATATAATATCACAGGGGTTTTTAATGGCGGAAGACCTAAATGGTTACTTCAGTTCAGAGTTTACCAAAGAAGATATTAGTCCATTACCAGTTGCTGATGCTAAATTTCAGGGGGCTAAATCTGACTATTTAGGTCCGTTAGTTGTAACTCCAGAATTGGTAGCTAAGAAAATAAAATCACCGGGAGTGGATGGGATTCCTCCAAAATTACTAATGGAAACAGTAGAACAAATCAGTATACCACTTGCAAGAGTATTCAACTTGTCATTAAAAGAGGGCGTTGTTCCGTTTGAATGGAAAGAAGCAAACATCATACCATTATTTAAAAAGGGTTCGAGAAATAAGTCAGAGAATTACAGACCAGTGAGTTTAACGTCAGTGATTTGTAAATTATTAGAAAGGTTAATTAAAGACCATATGGTGGAATTCCTCGTTAAGCATAAATTATTAAATTCATCTCAACATGGATTGCTTAAAGCGAGGTCATGCTTAACAAATATGTTATGTTTTTTGGAAGAAATCACTAAGTGGATAGACGTGGGATCGCCAGTAGATATTATCTACCTAGATTTTCATAAAGCTTTTGACAAAGTGCCACATCAAAGATTACTACTTAAATTAAAAGCCCATGGTATCGGGGATAGCATAACTGACTGGATAGAACAATGGCTGACTGACAGAAGACAACGAGTTGTAGTAGATGGAGAAGTTTCAAATTGGAAATCGGTTTTGAGTGGGGTACCTCAAGGATCAGTATTAGGACCTATATTATTCTTAATTTATATCAATGACTTGGACGACAGTATAACAAGTAACGTACTGAAATTTGCGGATGACACAAAACTGTTTAGAAAGGTTAATACTGATGGTGATAAACAGCATTTACAAAACGATCTAGACAGATTAGTGAAATGGTCTGAGAAATGGCAGATGTTGTTCAATTTTGGGAAATGTAAATGTCTACATACAGGACATAGGAACTTGAATGTAAACTATAAAATGGGAGATACTGTTCTGGGTACTACTGTAAAAGAAAAGGACTTAAGAGTTACAGTAAGCGCTGATATGAAAGTTTCAGAGCAGTATGGTATTGCAGCTTCAAAGGGTAATCAAATTCTTGGATTGATTAGAAGAAACATAACATACAAGGGAAAAAAGTTAATTATACCTCTTTATAAAGCAATAGTTAGACCTCATTTAGAATACTGTATACAAGCATGGAGACCATATCGTAAGAAGGATATAGATACGCTTGAACGCATACAAAGGAGAGCAACTAAAATAATTCCAGAACTGAGAGACCTTAGTTATGAAGAACGCTTGAAAGAATGTGGTTTAACAACTCTAGAGACAAGGAGGTTAAGAGGAGATCAGATTGAAGTTTTTAAGATATTGAATGGGTATGAAAATATTGATAGAAATATGTTTTTCTCACTCAAGAAGGATAGCAGAACTAGAGGACATGAGGTAAAATTAGTAAAGGATCAATGTAGATTGGACATCAGGAAGCACTCGTTCTCACAGAGGACAATAAATGAATGGAACAAATTGTCTACAGATTGTGTAACTGCTAGCAGCGTGAATATGTTTAAAAACAAGGTTGACACATATCTCAGGAGGGCAGGCTATAAGTAGATGAACATTGTTGGACTCTCGATAAGCCAATGGCTTCCTTGTCCACTTGCCATCTGGGCCTTTGGCATGGATGGCAAATCTTGTTAAATCTTGTTAAAACTGAAGCTGGGTAGTGTGACTCGGATAAAGATAACGAAAGACACGCACATGTGTAAGGACGTATTGTCATACATTGTAAACCTCCCGCACAGGTCGATGTAATCCTAATTTGTAACACGAAATCCCGCACCCCGATTTGAGTTTGATTATCCAGCAATTTTGTTTATGAAACGACCTAAAATATGTTGCTGCGGACAAAGGTAGGACACGTAATTGGAATCACCACGATAACTAAACAACGCCGATTGTTGTTCATCATTCGATACGGTTGCTGTGGCAACTTGTTTTAATCAAAATGAGCGTTTCTATGCCGGTCATGGCACTGCCCATATCGTCGACTAGCTAATGTCCTTACATATATTGTAGTAACAATGGCGCCACTTGACGAGTGTCCGTCTACCCATTTATTCCTACTACTTAATGTCAATCAATCAATCAATCAATCAATCAATCAATCAAAAGCTTGCATTCAAACAGATCAAACAAATTATATGTATATATTAAGTATTAACGTTCAAAACGAATAGTATTATTTTGCGAGCCTGGCTACACTGACGCGAGTCAAAGGGAACACCGCACTCTGCACTCTGCTTTGCATTTTCCTCCTCCTGTACCTGTGGCTATTCCAGCTGTCTTATATCCGTGAATTCATTCAACAGCGAAGGATAGCTGTACATGTTTGATATATCGTAATCGACGTTTTTGTTATAAGTGTCGAGTAAACAAATGGTTTAAGTCGACAGCTCAATCAGCTGTTGAATTTGGGTTTATTGGTTTCTTGGGAATTGATCGTGGTTGACCACTGTTTTGCTGTCTTCACGGCTGTTCCTTTGTCATCATTTCAAATTTAGGCCAGTCTAGTCCAACAAGTTCGAAAGGCTGTCAGGGAATACATATGTGCCTGAGAAATGGCTAGTGTATAGTATACATTAAAGATCATATGGACAAGATGTATACCTAGATAGACATGGTTAATAGATAATGTGAAGGTGAAGTGTTTTTTACAGTCAGGATGACGCTGCAGCTAAGAATGTTACAAACATGTCTGACATTGCGTGGCTTCACATAAGACTTGACCTGTTTTTATCACAGGAGAAATTCCAGATGTCGAAAGGAGAATATATAACGATCTAGTAGTTGATGTATTTGAATTTGGCCATGGCATGGTTTCCCAAATAAATTCGAGTATCTTCCAGTTCATGGGCCAAGTGAGGAAAAACATAATTCTTCGAAGGATAGATCCACTGCCTTGCCGAGACACGCCAACAAACTCAATTGACCTATTCGGCGCAACGCAAAACCACATAGACAGCATCTCCTCATTTGACAAAGCGGCTGTCTATCCGGACACGCCGACAAACTCAGTCGACTTATTCGGTGCAAGGCCAAACCACCTAGCCCGAATGATAACACCTCAATTGCCAAAGCAACTGTCCCACAAACAGAGCTTCAGATGAAGAAGCAGCATGGCTGCAAAGTCTGATGATGGCAAAGCTGTTTCACATATTCCGCTTGTGACTAGATGATGATAAACGTCTACAAAGAGTAACACTGCGTGTAATTTTGCAAAAAAGGACTTGACAGCTGCGCCTGCAGGTGTCCCGTTCAGCGGATGTGTGTTGACAGCAGACTGTTGTAATTGAAACTTTTCAATAGAGAACAATCATCAAGCGTATCACGTGTATTTGGAATTTCAAATAAGACATTATCCAAAATGTTGCCATATCAAACACGAAGACCTATTTTAAATTTGTGAAAAAAAATGTCCCAATATTTAAAAATTTTATTTTCAAAACAAACGTTAACAATTTCCCATGTACATAAGTCGCCACCCGCATCCCACCCTTTTCCACCACAACCCTTGGGCATCAGTTCACGTCCATATTCGTCCATGGTCAATTTACTCCAGTGCCCCTTCCAAACCCAGTCTCTTCCACAACCCTTGTAAATCAGTTCTCCATCCACATACCTCCCTCTTCCTCAGCCCACTTATAATACATGCGCACAAAGTGTCGTACATGTATTGTTAACAGGAAAGCTGTGTCACAATTCCGACATATCCACCGACTTATGTAGATTCGTTACCGTTACACACCACATAATGTAATATGCATGTATGTTACTGAGCAGTAACCACGTCAGTTAGTTTAGTGAACATGTAAAGTGACGTGAAAAAAGCGGAAAAGTTCGTCTGCATAACTACAACAAAAGGGGTGTATCTTGCTCTTTCCCGTGGTGTAAAAAAACCAATTCATTACATAAGAGTAATGCCTAGAGGTGTTTCAAACTACGTCATACCAAGGTTCAACTGTTCACCATACTTCTTGTGACACAAGAATGCCTGTTAACCTGGCGAGCAATATATTAACCTCCTCCTTTCTGTACAGTTGTTTACTGTTGAGTTACAACCTTTTTGACACTGGTGTTCTTTTCCTCCATGCGCGGCTGACAGTTTTGAACCAACGTAAACTGGACCTAGCTAACTGTCTCTTTCCGGTCACCTACATGCTAAGTGCCACAGAATCATCATCCCATGCATCTAGATAGCAACGAGACAATGTACTATTCAGTAGAGTTTTTTCAGACAGACACTAAAGCATCAACATATCTGAAACCGCCAGTTTATTGTCATGCAGCACGAACGCATATACCAGAGCACCGTGTAAGGCGTCAGAGCGTTTTACCTGCTTGCTACTCCTAGTAATAAATAACTTTTTTTATATCACATTATCAGTTCCTTACTAATTTGTATTACAAACTAGCCGAGTTGCCCGGCGGTGCACGGGCGAAAAGGCGAGAACTTGTGCCAATGGCAATGTCAATATCACGCCCACAAATTCCGTTCAACTGCCGGTTTCAAGAAGTTTTCGGTGGACGTTTGACGTAGATCACGTTACAATGGCTAAAACACGCGTAGCGTTGTTAACACTGGAACTATTAATCTGAGTTACGAACAATTACGTAAAACGCCCAACTTTTGAATATATGAAATATCGCTGTGGACCTATTGGTAGGCCTACAAAATGGTAACCCCTGACAGACATACAGACAGACATAGAGACAGACAGAGACATAGTCACAAACTATTGTATTACATAGACGTAAGCAGACTATGAAACTTTGTACCAAAATTGCTGTGTCACGTTTTACAATAAAAAAGTGCACATTTTCTCATACTCTTTTTATTTGAAAAACAAATGTAAGAATCACATTAACCTATATTCATTACAGAAACAACTGGTGTCTCATGTGTGTGTATATATGAAGAAAGAAATGTATGATACGTACATTTTAAATTACAGGACCCGTTAATTTTGCAAACATTCTGGAAATATTCAACAATAGTTGTCCGGTTATGTCGATGTGTGTTACCAGCAGACTGTTTTAATTGAAGCCTTACAATAGAGAGCAACTTTCAAGTATATCATATTATAGTTGGCATTTCAAGTGAGACATCATCCAAAAGGTCGATATGTCAAACAAGTAGACCTATTTTATATTTTTGACACCATATCGTTTCCCAATATCGAACATTTTAATTTTCAGAACAAAGGTTGACTATTTTCCACGAATGTCCCCAACAACACCCCACCTTATTTCCCATGAACTTACGTCTCCATCCACAGCCCCACCTTATTTCCCATGAACATACGTCCCCAACAACAGCTCACCTTATTTCCCATGAACATACGTCCCCATCCACACCCCACCTTATTTCCCATGAACATACGTCCCCATCCAAACCCACCTTATTTCCCATGAACATACGTCCCCAACAACACCCCACCTTATTTCCAATGAACATACGTCCCCATCCACACCCCACCTTATTTCCCATGAACATACATCCCCAATAACACCCCACCTTATTTCCCATGAACTTACGTCCCCAATCACACCCCATCTTATTTCCCATGAACATACATCCCCATCAACACCCCACCTTATTTCCCATGAACTTACGTCCCCATCCACACCCCACCTTATTTCCCATGAACATACGTCCCCAACAACACCCCACCTTATTTCCCATGAACATTCGTCCTCAACAACACTCAACCTTATTTCCCATGAACATACATCCCCAATAACACCCCACCTTATTTCCCATGAACATACGTCCCCATCCACACCCCACCTTATTTCCCATGAACATACGTCCGCATCCAAACCCACCTTATTTCCCATGAACATACGTCCCCAACAACACCCCACCTTATTTCCAATGAACATACGTCCCCATCCACACCCCACCTTATTTCCCATGAACATACATCCCCAATAACACCCCACCTTATTTCCCATGAACTTACGTCCCCAATCACACCCCATCTTATTTCCCATGAACTTACGTCCCCAACAACACCCAACCTTATTTCCCATGAACTTACGTCCCCATCCACACCACACCTTATTTTCCATGAACATGCGTCCCCAAAAATACCCCACCTTATTTCCCATGAACATACGTCATCATCCACACCCCACCTTATTTCCCATGAACGTACGTCCCCAACAACACCCCACCTTATTTCCAATGAACATACGTCCCCATCCACACCCCACCTTATTTCCCATGAACATACGTCCCCATCCACACCACACCTTATTTCCCATGAACCTACGTCCCCATCCACACCCAACCTTATTTCCCATGAACATACGTCCTCAACAACACCCCACCTTATTTCCCATGAACTTACGTCCTCAACAACACCCCACCTTATTTCCCATGAACTTACGTCCCCATCCACACCACACCTTATTTCCCATGAACATGCGTCCCCAACATTACCCCACCTTATTTCCTATGAGCATACGTCATCATCCACACCCCACTTTATTTCCCATGAACATACGTCCCCAACAACACACCACCTTATTTCCGATGAACATACGTCCCCATCCACACACCCACCTTATTTAACATGAACATACGTCCCCAACCACACCCCACCTTTTTTCCCATGAATATACGTCCCCAACAACACTCCACCTTATTTCCCATGAACATACGTCCCCATCCCCAACCCATGTACATCGGTACTCTATCCACATTCCTCCCTCTTCCGCAACCCATATACATTATACGAGCATAAATTATCGTAAACAGGCCAAATTCGGACATATCGTCCGGCTGATGTAGATTCACAATCTTTACACACCTTGTCATTTAATGTGCCAGTTATGTTACTGACCGGTATCCACGTCATTTAGATTACTGAACAAAGTGACGTGAAAACAGCGGGAAAACTCGTCTGCATAACTGTAACAAAAGTTACTTGTTTTTGCGCTTGATTGAAACCTGTGGTGTAAAAATATCAAATCATTACCTATAAATAATGCCCAGTTGAGATTTAAACTACGTCATATCATAGTTCATACATACTAAAAAAAACGCTAATTAGCTTGGCAAACAGTCCCTTAAACTCATCCATTATGTGCGGTTCTTTACTGTTGTGTTCTTACAACCTTTTTTATAATGATGTTCTTCTACTCCATGCGGTTGCTGACAGTGGTGATATTGTTGATCCAACGTAAACTGGACATATCTATATGCATCTTTCCAGTAAACTACACTAGACAATGGAAAATGCGGTAAAAATAATAACTTTTTGAAAGTGTACGCTCTTTTCGGCCAAAACGAATACTTTACGCTCAGACACCATTCCGCGTTTCTAGTACATTTAAAACTGTATATAATAGATTAATCCAAAACAACGGTTAAATAATCCTACGTCACGCAAGTTGGATGTTTTACTGATGCCTCTCAACAGAGCGAAGCCATTGTCATAGACGGGTGCTGCTCTCGAGAAAAACATGATAGATGATTTATCACACGACTGGGGGTTTCTAGTTACAAAAAATAGAACACTCTTAAATGATGGAGATAAACAACATTGACAAGTTGATCCAGATAATGTAATTAAATGGTCTAAACAATGTCAGATGTTAATCGATTTTGAGAGATATAAATATTTACACGCATGAACGCACGCACGCACGCACGCACGCACGCACGCACGCACGCACGCACGCACGCAAGCAAGCAGGAAAGTACGTAAGAGTTGACATGAAATATTCAGAGCAGTGCTATTGTGCTTTGAGCTACTTATCAGCAGCCAAGATAATTGAATCGGCTAGTTGTCTATGCAGGCTACGGCTAACAGATTTTTAACACGAGACTCCCGTTTTGTTGTTAATATCAATTGCCAATTTCACATTTAATTTGTTTCGATATATATATATATATATATATATATATATATATATATATATATATATATATATATATATATATATATATATATATATATATATATATATATATATATATTATATATATATATATATATATATATATATATATATATATATATATATATATATATATATATATATATATATATATATATATATATATATATATATATATATATATATATATATATATATATATGGCCTTGCACCGAATAAGTCGACTGGGTTTGTCGGTGTGTTTCGGAAAGACAGTTGCTCTGCCAATTGGGTAGATGCTGTCCCTCGTCCTAGGTGGTTTTGCCTTGCGCCGAGTAGGCCAGTTGAGTTTGACTGCGTGTTGCTTTAGCCTTCGAAGACGGATTGTCCTTCGGTTTAGTTCGCAATTTTGTGTCACTGACCTGCACACTGGTGGAGGGAAACTTTGTTTTACCCCCCATGCCATCATGATGTTAATTGTGTGTGCATGAAATGGGTCGAATTGTGTGGTCACTCTGTCGGTACGACCGTGACAACTTTTATTTTGTGTTAGATAGTTTCACACATTAGGCGCATGGACAGGAAAATACTGGAATTCATTTGGGAAGGTATGCCATGGCCAAATTCAAATTCATCAACTACTAGACCGTCATATATTCTCATTTCGACATCTCCAATGTCTCCTATGATACAAAGCTTGTCTAGTCTTGCGTGAAAACGCGCAATGTCCGACATGCATGTTTGCAACATTCTTAGTTGCAGTGTCAACCTAACTGTAAAAAACAGTTCACCTTCACATTAATGTAACTATTAAATTTTTTATCTAGGAATACATTGTATCCATATGATCTTTAATGTATACCATTATGCTAGCCAATTCCCAGGAAAATACTTATTCCCTGACTGGCTTTCGGCATTGACCATATCCAATATTGTACTTAGTTTGTATATCCTTGTCTGGAACCAGACAGTGTTTATGCAGCTGTCCGACATTTTTGCTGTTTAAATATCTACAACAATTGAACTTGTCGGACTAGACTGGCCTAAATTTGAAATGATGACAACGGAACAGTTGTGAAGAGAGCAAACCATTGGTCAACCACGATCAATCCCCAAGAAACCAACAAACCCAAATTCAACAGATGATTGAGATGTCGACTTAAACCGTTTGCTTACTCGACACTTGTAACAAAAACGTTGACTATGATATACCATATATGTACAGCTATACCTCGCTGTTGAATGAATTCACAGATATAAGACAGCAGGAATTGCCACAGGCACAGAGGAGGAAAATACAAATCAGACTACCGTGGGCTGTGTGCCATTTGACCCGCGTCAGAGTAGCCACGTTCGCAAAATAATAGTATTCGTTTGTAATGGACAAACTGCTTCAAATGACACTCGAAAGTAGCATACATACAATTAATTCCCTTCAAAGTTTTTCGAGAGAACTAGCGTATATGTATGCAAATTATACAATATAGAGAAGTGGGGACTTGCAAAAGGAAAAAGCATATGATTTGCAGTCTCCGTCACTTTAGCTAATTTCGCTAAATTGCCTTACAAAAGAGATAATTCATACTCAACGTCAAATGCAGAGTCCGACGTTTGTTAGGATGTATGCAGGTGCTGAATTGCAGAAAACCTGGTTGTCTAAGCCCGACCGTGGAGCGCCGTTTTCGCGGCGGGTCCGCGAGATTTCCAGCGCCGTCGTTCTGATAGCAGTGTAGAAGTTTATCATATGAGACACCGTTTGGTGTGTCAGATATCTTCTTTGGGTCCACGAATTACTGTACATAATGAACTACAACACAAGGACTGGAATATGCGCCCATCTCTGTATTAGTTTCATGTCATATTCATCGTCGCACACCAAGTCCGCAGTGGCAGCACATTACTAATCAGGGTGGCCAAACTGTATCGCCGCCTAACGGCTAACGAATAGTCAAATCACCTATTAGGGTGGCCTACACACCAAAAAATGTCAGACTACATGCATTCTAAACTAGAGTAATAAGGGATTAAATATGAAATTATTTTAAATGGTCCGATAAAAAATTCCAACAGAACGTGGTCGATGATGAAAATCACACAATATGGAGAAATTTCAGCTATGTAAGCAGCAGTGTCATATGGTCTTAGCCAAGTTTCAGTGATGGTAAGAATGTCTATGTATTGTAACCCTGCACCGAACGGCGCGCATTGAACACATGTATAATAAAATACCTAATTTAGGGTCTTAGACACCCATGGGTCCATGGATATATTAAGCAAATATTACGATACAGGACAACGTATATAGGCCTGCATCGGAAATAGTGTCATTGTAAATACTGAAGTATTAGCAGCCGGCTAATACTAATAATGCGTTGCTATCTAGAAGCATATTCAACTTGCCTCCCCAAAAAAACAAGTTTTATTGGTAATATTAATAATAATAAAATTACTTATTTGGCGCCAATATCCTCGGAAAATCCGAGCTCAGTGGCGCAACAAAACCAAAGGATTAGGCATTCTCGTGACCATGTACAATGCAAAAAGTCGTCAACCGATGGATGGAGGTGCCAAGAAGCTAAGGAGGATAGGCAATTTTAAAAAGATAGGTTTTCAGATTACGGCGAAATGAAACTAAATTTCTTGCTAATTTTACGCTGTCAGGGTGTGAATTCACCTCCATCCATCGTTGACGACTTTTTGCATTGTACATAATCCTTTGGTTTTGTTGCGCCACTGAGCTCGGATTTTCCGAGGATATTGGCACCAAATAAGTCATTTTATTATTATTATTATTATTATTATTATTATCAACAAAACTTGTTTTTTTGGGAGGCAAGTTGAATATGCATTTAGATAGCAACTAGGCAATGCATTATTCTGTTCAATATTAGTTACACTGGCTTCTTGTTACTTGTCGAATATATGTTAAACTGGCCACTCGTACATATTGCGCCCTATCTACACAACAACCGATCTACGTGGCTAGTCTCCTGTATCTTTTAAATATCCATATACAGCTCAGATCAACCATTTCACAACAACTTATTTTTCCTAGAACTAAACCTAACATGGGAAACGTGTTTTATCTCTTGTTGCGCCAATAATATGAATGAAATCCCCGTCACTTTGAAAACATGGAATCACAGCTGTCTTCCAAAGAAAAACCCAATACATATGTATCCCAAGTTGCATTTCTACCATAAATAATCTGTTGTCCCTCGTTCAGGTAATGACTTTTGCGCGACCCTGTTCTCTCGATTACGCTTAATGAATGCGTTTTGTTGGGCCTCTGAACGACGATATCGGCGGAACATATGTTCTTTGTTATTATTTTTATTATTCTACATGAAAAGTATTAACATTTCTTATCCCGTAACATTATAATAACATCATTATAATAATATACACATATCCGATAGGTATACAATATATTGGTTTGTGCAAAAAATGCAAAATAATTATGTGCAAACTGTTGTACAAATGTGATCGTATGCAAGCTGCTTTTGTGGTGATTACATGCACTTTTTAGACTGGTGTTCTCTTCCTCCAAGTGGCTGATGATAATGTAGGGCCAACGTATCCTGAACATTAATCTTGGTCTATTTCACTCATTTATTTGCAGATTGCAACGTAAAGAATTGAACCACCTTCCCTTCACATGACTATACCTTTTCTTCTTCAGTGACCATGCTCATTGATACTCATTCAGCGTCCCATATTCTAAAATCGCTTCGTCCATCCTGTGGATTGCTTTCCATGGGTTGACGTAAGGTCTTTGGTGCCACTGATGCTGTGCTAGGATTATCCCAAGTTTGATGTTTTCGTTAGAATATGTGTTAGCCCATCGCTCTTGACATACAATTAATATCCCAGCAATACAGTCAGCAGAGCTGCTATTTGCCCGTACCTGGGGTAATACGATCCACTGTTTCAAATATTGATTGAACGATAACGACCAGTTTGTGTTGGGGCCATCAATTCAATATCGTTATTCTATGCACATCCCAAATTCTAATTCAACATGTTGGCATTCAGTGCATGTCAGTATCGCGTCCACACGCCGATACATTATTCACAACCATTCACACTACAATTACTTTATTTCCGCAAGACGTACTTTACTTTACGACAAATAACATCATCTTCCATTACTCCCTGTGAGAAACCAAATTACTTGGTGACGCAAATACAGTGTTGTTGTAAGGTTTATAAAAGAGGGTTTGGGGCAGGCATTTCACGAAACGAGCGTGTGATACCAGAGGTGGCTCTAGACTTGTTGAAAAGGGGTTCTCAATCGGTCGTAGTCATGTGTCGTTCTACTTAAGAACGGATGGGGGGGTGCGCGGGACGACACATGCATCGTTCTACATACAGAATGGTTAATATTAGCCGGCTGCAAATACTTAAGTATTTACACTGACACTATTTCCGATGCAGGCCTATATACGTTGTCCTGTCCCGTAATATTTGCTTAATATATCCATGGACACAGGGGTGTCTAAAAAAAAACCAATGGCCTAAATTTGGTATTTTATTGTACACGTGTTCAATGCGCGCCGTTCGATGCAGGGTTGTAATACATAGACATTCTTACCATCACTGAAACTTGGCTAAGACCATATGACACTGCTGCTTACATAGCTGACATTTCTCCATATTTTGTGATTTTCATCATCGACTACGTTCGGTTGGATTTTTTTATCGGACCATTTAAAGTAATTTCGTATTTAATCCCTTATTACTCTAGCTTAGAATGCATGAAGTCTGAATTTTCAGATTCTTCTGTGGTGTGTAGGCCACCCGAATAGGTGATGTGATTATTCATTAGCCGCCAGGCGGCGATACAATTTGGCCACCCTGATTATTAATGTGCTGCCACTGCGGACTTGTTGTGCGACGATGACTATGACATGAAACTAATACAGAGATAGACCCAGATTCCAGTACTTGTGTTGTAATTCATTATGTACAGTAATTCGTGGACCCAAAGAAGTTATCTGACACATCTGTCTCATATGATAAACTTCTACACTGGTCAGAACGACGGCGCTGGAAATCTCGCGGACCCACCGCGAAAACGGCGCGCTCCACGGTCGAGCTTAGACAACCAGGTTTTCTGCAATTCAGCACCTGCATACATCCTAACAAACGTCGGACTCTGCATTTGACGTTGAGTATGAATTATCTCTTTTGTAAGGCAATTTAGCGAAATTAGCTAAAGAAACTTTGTTCCCTGGCCTTGGTGACGGTGACTGCAAATCGTGCGCTTTTTCCCTTTGCAAGTCCCCACTTCTCTATATAATTATTGTATAATTTGCATACATGAACGCTAGTTCTCTCGAAAGACGTTGAACACAATTAATTGTTTGTATGCTACACGATGCCTTTGTGATTTCGAGTGTCATTTTAAGCAGTTTGTCCATTACAAACGAATAGTATTATTTTGCGAACGTGGCTACACTAACGCGTGTCAAATAGCACACCGCCTACGGTAGTCTGATTTGTATTTTCCTCCTCCTGTGCCTGTGGCTATTCCAGCTATCTTATGTCTGTGAATTCATTCAACAGCGAAATATAGCTGTACATGTATGGTATATCATAGTCAACGTTTTTATTACAAGTGTCGAGTAAACAAATGGTTTAAGTCGATATCTCAATCATCTATTGAATTTGGGTTTGTTGGTTTCTTTGGGATTATTCGTGGTTGACGACTGTTTTGCTGTCTTCACGACTGTTCTGTTGTTATCATTTAAAATTTAGACCAGTCTAGTCTGACAAGTTCAATTGTTGTAGATATTTAAACAGCAAACATTTCGGACAGCTGCATAAACAATGTCTGGTTCCAGAAAAGGATATACAAACTAAGTGTAATATTGGATATGGTCAATGCCGAAAGGCAGTCAGGGAGTAAGTATTTTCCTGGGAAATGGCTAGGATAATAGTATACATTAAAGATCATGTGGATACAATATATTCCTAGATAAAATGTTTAGTACTTACATAAATGTGAAGGTGAACTGTTTTTTACAGTCAAGTTGACACTGCAACTAAGAATGTTGCACACATGCATATCGGACATTGCGCGGTTTCACGCAAGACTAGACAAGCTTTGTATCATAGGAGACATTGGAGATGTCGAAAGGAGAATATATGACGGTCTAGTAGTTGATGGATATGAGTTTGGCCATGGCGTAGTTTCCCAAATGAATTCCAGTATTTTCCTGTCCATGGGCCAAATGTGGGAAACTATCTAACACGAAATAAGAAGTTGTCACGGTCGTAACGACAGAGTGACCACACAATTCGACCCATTTTATGCACACACAATTAACATCATGATGGCATGGGGGGGGGTAGCACAAAGTTCCCCTCCACCAGTGTGCAGTTCAGTGACACAAAATTGCGAACTAAACCGAAGGACAATCCATCTTCGAAGGCTAGAGCAACTGCCTTCCTGTGACTAACTCAACTGGCCTACTCGGCGCAATGCAAAACAACCTAGACCGAGGGACAGCATCTGCCACTTGGCAGAGCAAATGTCTTTCCGAAACACGGCGACAAACCCAGTCGACTTATTCGGTCCAAGGCCAAACCACCTAGCCCGAATGATAATACCTCAATTGACAGAGCTACTGTCCCACCGATACAGGTCAACATTCCAGGTCGACTTGTTCAGCTTGATGCCAACCTTAATATCTTCTTGAACAAATTGGGGACAGGCGGTGTCAGAGTACCCAGACTGACTACTTTGCCGTCACAGCTCTTCTGTTCCCTGAGCCAGGCAATACGTGTCACTGATGCAGCGGATATTCGCAAGACAGAGAAACAGCCCCGCAGATGGCAAGAGTGTTTCACATATTCTGCTTGTGACTAGAAAATGATTAACGTCTACAAAGAATAACCGTAGAAAGTTTGAAGCACCGGCCAGCAAAAACAATGTATCTAACACGTCTCGTTCACAAAAGGGTAATAAAAAGCAAAACATATTTTCTTCTTTCGAGTAGAAGAACATTTCAGTTTATTGCCATGCAGCACGAACGCATTGACTAGAGCACGCTGTATGACGTCAGAGTGTTTGACATCTTTACTCATATGTAATACATCGCTTTGTTATAAAACATTATCAGTTCATTACTCAGTTTTATTTCAAACTAGCCGTGTTGCCCGGCGGTGCACGAGATAAAAAGCAAGAGTTTGGGTCACTCACAATAACAACTAACAATGGTTGAAACACGCATGTCGTTGTTAAACAATTGCACATAGGTATTAAGAAATTTACGTTAAACGTTGGTTCCTTCGACTTATACACCCCAATGTGTTTGCATGTAAGAACTATCATTATGGATCCATTGGTGCGCCTACAAAATGGCAGTCCAGACTGCCGTACACGCAGACATGCAACATACAGACAGACAGAAAGAGGGAGATAGTCACACACTACTGTATTACATATATATAGGCAGACTGAACCATTGTACGAAAACGGCTGTGTCACATAATCCAACAAAAAATACACATTCCCTCTTGTTTCAAGCTACGCGCTTTTTATTGGCAAAATAAAATGCAAGAAACACATTAAGCTGTGGTTATTACTGAACCAAATGGTGCATCACATGTGCATATCAGAAGAAAAGAAATATATTCTTTGTACAGTTTAAATTACAATTTTGCAAAAGGGCTTGACATATGCACCAGCATTTGTCCTATTCAGTGGATGTGTGTTGACCGCAGACTGTTTTCAAATATATCATGTATATTTGGAATTTCAAGTGAGACATCATCCAAAATGTCGCTATGCCAGACACGAAGACCTGTTTTTGCATTTGTGGCAACATGTTTCCCCAAAATGAATATGTAAATTTTCTGAATAAACGTTGATAATTTCTCATGAACATAAGTCGCAATCCATATCCCACCCTTTTCCACAACTCTTGGACATCAGTTCTCATCCACAGTCTTCCATTGTCAATTTACTCCAGTGCCCCATCACACCCCAGTCTCTTACACAACCTTCCACAACCCTTGTACATCGGTTCTCCACCCACATACTTCCCTCTTCCACAGCCCACATACAATACGTGTACATAACGTGTCGTACATGTATCGTCGTCAGGAAAGCTGTGGCACAATTCCGACATATCCACCAACATATGTAGATTCGTTATCGTTACACATCGCAACATTTTATATGTCTGTTATGTTCCTGACCAGTAACCACATCAGTTAGATTAATGTACATGTAAAGTGACGTGAAAAAGCAGAAAAACTCGACTGGGTCACAAAAAGGGTAGTGTCTTTTTCTTGCCAGTGGTGTAAAAACACCTTCTACTTTCTGTACTTTTTTTATTGTTGTGTTCGCACAACGTTTTTTGAAATTGGTGTTCTTACATTTTTTAACCATGATAAACTGGACCTAACTGTCTGTCTCTTTCCTGTCAACTACATGCTCAGTGCCACTCTTAGAACAGAATCATTGTCCTATCACATGACCATACCATCTTATTACTCAGTAAGAGGCGCTTTATATTAAACTGTATCATTATAATTACATTAATACATTTCATTATATTCAACATAATTCATTTACATTAAAATTAAAATAAATAAATTACTTTATATATTACAATTGTATAATGAAATATACCCGTTTTTGTAACTTGTGTTAGACATTGGAACGGGTAGCTCGCTAAATGATCTTAGAGCATATGAAACCATTGAGTGTCCGGTAGAAGCTTATTCAGTTTATTCTCACCACGCCTCAATCTACCGAAATACGCTTTACATGTCGCTTTGCGCCTGTCGTGCAGCGTTGGTTTGTTTACCATAATTATGCATAATATCCTCATACGCAAAACAAGGAAATTTAGCTTTGAGATACCTTTTTTGGATTATCTCAATATTGTGCGATAAGTATTTAGGCAAGTTCGTGTGCCATACCGGACAAGCATATTCAACGACTGGTCTGATCACAGATTCCAACTACATTCCAACTGAAATCAGATGATATAGTTACACCGATAACTTTTGATTGAATTACTCTTTCAATGTCAGTCCCATTTACATCAGTTTACATTTATGTTGTCTTACTCGTATTACTGCGCATATCATTATCGCTAGACCACGGCGAAAACGTTTTAGCTGAATTCTGTATGACAGATACTCTGCTCTGGTAGCGTATTTCAAATATTGTGCGGTCATCGACATGTTTTACATAGGGCAAGGTGTTCGTAAATCAATGATATGGACAGAAAAGTTCCCTGGGGAACGCCTCAATTAGGGTAGCCTGGTCTTGATACAGCGTCCCAGATCTTAACTCTCTGCGCACGGTCTAGGAGAAACGCTGCTCGTACCCATAATGTGTGCTTAAAAATGAGTCATTGAATTGATTAAAATATCCACTTAAAATTACACAACAGTCTGGGCTACGCGCTAATCGGCGTCCAAACTAGTTATCAGGTACTCCCGCAGCGAACCGTTATCAGCACCAGGTGGGTGGTAGATGCACGCTGTAATAACACTCGAATATTCTTGGTAGTTTCTTGGGCTTCAATCTAATCCACAACACTTCGTGCTCATCATCATCAATATCATGCAACCGATCATACACCAAGCATTTGGCGCATAACACGCTACTCTTCCACATCCTCTCTCCTCCCGGTCCTTCCTTTCACGGCAGAAACCTGCTAGTCCGACAGATTCCGAAGCCATGTAGCTCTTAGACCAGGTTTATAGGACACTCACCTAGGCAACGTCGTTCATGCGTGTCACCACGAACAACTCATCTAATTTCTCTATATTCAGTGACCGAGCGTTGACATTTAGAAACCCTGGTAGGCTCCACCGCGAACTGCTCTTGAGTGTGATTCAGTTGTCTGCATTCATATCTGATGTTCTGGGTTGTGATATGCTACTGCAACGGGTGATTACAGACCGAATGTTGAGCACTCAACTTTCAATACATGGCATGGCCGGGTTATTCCGGCTACTTTCCTAGTCCCTCTTCGTACGGTGTTTGCGCTTGTGACCCTTCTGACCTTAGACAAAGCATGCTCATGTCGACATGTTTGGGTGACTTGATTTATCTCCCTACTTTTGGTACACTGGCCAGAAATACGCCAGTAGGCAGCAGCTCTGCTACCACCTGCATCAGCGGGACGGCTAGCTGGCGCGCTGCGGTCCTGTTGCTGCAGCCTTCTGCCAGTCGTTCTCAGCATTCTGCGGCCCCCTGCGACGAAGCACGAATAGTCGGCCCGCTGCAGCGCTGTTTCGGCTGACTGTTAGTAGTCGATATTGACATAATGCAGCCCCTCTGCAAAGAGGTTCCCCGTTGAGCCCCGTCTTTGCGATGCTTACTAGACACTAAGTGAGAGGTTACTCGTTAACATTTTCACCCCGCAAGTAATTTCCTTAAACCTGTCATGTCGTGTCCCTGTTGTATCTGGCAAGACACTGCTGGTTGTAACACTGCTGACATTCTCATATGCACTGGTGATGAGATCGCTGAACTTGAGTCATGTCCGCATCACCCATGACTACCTCGCTAAATGATAGCACATTTTGTCAGTACTTGTTAATATAATTTCACAATGAATAGTGCTCTCTTAAAATGAGTATCCTAGATATTATGCTGATACCTTGAAATATAGCTTCTTTTTGTAGAAATTTTAAGACATCAAATAAGTGTCCCAACGTACCACAAAAGTGATGAGCTGTCAGCAGGTGTCTGTGTAATCATGTTTGATTGGGAGGTCAATGTTTTTTTTAAAGAAAATACATTGGCATGTAATTTATTTATATTTACTACATGAATAGTACAGATCGTGTTGCTCTAGTTCTCCTGACTTAAGCCTTTTCTTAAGCCTGTGTTTACGTTTTTTTTTAAGGACAAGACATTGACATGTTATGTATCTGAGTTATGGTTTTAATGTTTACTACATCAATCGTATAGATCATGTTATTACAGTGCTGTAAGTTATTACAGTGCTGTAAGTTATTACAGTGATGTAAGTTTTTTTTAATCCTTAGTGAAGCGTAAACCATTAACGATTCATCAGCATTGCCAAGCACTGAGGTAATCTGAATTGATATTGTTCACTATGTGCACATCTTCAGTCCTTGTACGTTTCTGGCTCTTCCCCGATTAAATATTCGGCACTAGCGATCTACAAGCCAGAAATATTCAGCCGAGAGTACAGTTGTATGGTGAATACAATTATTACACTTAGTTTCATAACAAATAAAACGTTTGAACGATTTCGTTAGCCAGAAACAGCATTCATATACTCTCGATTAATATGGTTAACGGCAGCGCCAACGACAGAACCAATGCCGATGGCTTACGGCAAGGCTATGGTGGCAGGGTTCAAATTACAAACATTTCATTTTTCGGTGTTCATTCTGCTTTAATGTTATTTTAAAACAGCTGCCGTTGACTATCGGTCGTTAATGCATACGTTTTCCTCGCAGAAACATTCGTTCTTTATAGTATAGTCAGTTGCATTCGCTAATATTATTTAATACTAGCAGAGCAGGTCCGGACTGATCAGCGTAAAGTCCACTGCTCGCTACGAATAATATTATCGCTCGCACTGTCGTATTATGTATGTATTCCCCGTCCGTCGCTGCGTCAGTTATAAATACTATTTATAACTGGTAGAGCCGACCGCGGTTTCTGTACAAAGTTATTAATAACGAAATAGTGTACCGTGCTTATTAAAACAATTGTGTTCCTTTCTTATACGATATATGAGCGCCTTTCCCTTGTTTACACGTGCCTATGCTAAATACAGTATGTTTGCCCTGTTTATGCTATAACTGCGTCCAACTCTGATGGATTCCCTGCTTCTTTGCATATGTCGTCTGGTAAGAAATATTACATGTAGATTAGTTTAAAAAATATGATCGTGTTTACGGTTTTTTTTTTTGCGAAGGGTATATATATAGCTGTTAACTTGTTATCAGTGGATAATGCTTGACAAATACTATTAAAACGTTTCACCATGTCTGAAGACGCTTGACCATGTCTCAAGACGCTTGACCTTGTCTCAAGACGCTTGACCATGTCTCAAGACGCTTGACCATGTCTCAAGACGCTCAAGTACATCGTACGACCAAGATTTAAACAAGATTTGCCATCAAAGCCTAAGGCCCAGATGGCAAGTGGACAAGGAAGCCATTGGCTTATCGAGAGTCCAACAATATTCATCACGTGAAACCCGCCCTCGTGAGATATGTGTCAACCTTGTTTTTAAACATATTCACCTTGCTAGCAGTTGCATAATCCGTAGGCAAAGTGTTTCTTTCATTTATTGTCCTCTGTGAGAACGAGTATTTTCTGATATCCAATCTACACTGATACTTTACTAATGTCACCTGTTTTGTCCTCTAGTTGTACTATCTTTCTTAAGTGAGAAAAACATATTTCTATCAATTTCTTCATACCCATTCAAAATCTTAGAAACTTCAATCTTCTTAACCTCCTTTTCTCTAAAATTGTTAAGCCACATTCTTTCAGGTGTTCTTCATAACTAAAGTCTCTAAGTTCTGGACTAAATTTAGTTGCTCTCCTCTCCCGTTCAAGCGTATCTATATCGTCCTATCACACAAAGTGGCGTATCTGATGCAACGTTTAGTATGTAATGTATCCCACATGAGGTTAGCATACATGGCAGTGACATTTGAAGTGCTCCGATAGTCACCAGTGACAACACGAGCTGCACTCGTTCAACTTTCTGAATGTCTGTCTTGGTGTGGGGTGACCAGGCGCCTGTAGCATGCACAAGCGTTGGTCGGACAAGTATCTCGTACTCTGAATACGAAGTGGTGCTTTAAATACAAAAGTTAATGATAAAAAACAGGACAGTCAATTAGTACAATACACTTTAATACGACGTAATACGGATGTAAAAAAAATATAAATGCATATTTCCAAACTATAACACTACAAGTGTTTATGGTGTGCAGTCATGTTGGCTAAGATAACACAAGTTCGTTGTGTTGTAGTCAGTGACATGATATTAGTATGACGTGTACGATGTTTGGTCGTACAAAGTATAAGGCGCTGTCCTGTACTCCACGGTCGCTCTAAAACAGGTGCCATGCGGTCTACGGTGAACTTGAGTCGAACTATAATGTACTGGTTGTGCTGTTCTAAACAATAGCTTGTTCGGAAGAAGAGATACATAAAAAGGACGGCACTTGAAATGGGCAGCGATATATCTAAATTAGTTCACGTTGCAAGAGTTCCCTTGTTGTGCCAACAAAGGTCACACAACCGACAAATGTCATAAACCTCAGCAAATGTCACGACACTGCATCAATATATCACAGCCAACGTAAAATGTAACAATACAACCGCTAAATGTCACCACACCGACAAATGCCACCCATGCAACAACAATTATATCGACGACTGTAGTGTTTTGTCCCCTGAGTACGAGCAGGGAGAAATATCGTCAACCGCAGCTTGTTTAATGTGGCATTTCAAATGCATAAATCAAGCCTTGAAAGTGTCTGCAAGCAACAAGAGGGGTGCATTCTTTAATAAAGGCTGCCCCCGACACAAGCATGTAAAGATAAATTCTAAGAAGATATATAAATAATCAAATCAAATACATTTACTCTGTTACCTCTAAAATGGCTAAAAGGGCATGACAGTACACCTAGCAATCGTGTACAGTGGTTGTATGCATTCAAACACATACATTCATTGTTATATGTACAGTTACATGTCTACATGTTATGTAACGACGTTTGTAAAAACATGTAAAGATGCAACTATGCATATGGTTGTGTGTGTGTGTGTGTGTGTGTGTGTGTGTGTGTGTGTGTGTGTGTGTGTGTGTGTGTGTGTGTGTGTGTGTGTGTGTGTGTGTGTGTGTGTGTGTGTGTGTGTGTGTGTGTGTGTGTGTGTGTGTGTGTGTGTGTGTGTGTGTGTGTGTGTGTGTGTGTGTGTGTGTGTGTGTGTGTGTGTGTGTGTGTGTGTGTGTGTGTGTGTGTGTGTGTGTGTGTGTGTGTGTGTGTGTGTGTGTGTGTGTGTGTGTGTGTGTGTGTGTGTGTGTGTCGGTGCGTGTGTGCGTGCTTGTGTGTGTATGTTTAGTGCGGTGCTTAAACATTGCTGTTGTAATATGACTGGTATAATGTTCTTTAAATATGCAGTAATGTTAATGTCAGTCTTTAACCGAATTGATTTATGTCTTATGTGAAATGTTGGCGGTAGAAAGCCGTGAACACGTGTGCGTCAGAACGAATTTATGTTGACATAATAAGACAGCTTCAAGCGAAATGTCATTGAATGTATATTGTTGAATTATTAACTTGTGTCAGACTTGACTATTTAGGTCATAGTTATATTTCGGTTGTAATTGTGTTACATAGCTGTCCATACCGGAGCGAAGTGTTCAACTGTACGGCACGCGTGAGCGAGACGGCAGCGCAGCACATGCGCGTGGGCGGGACGACGTGTGAGACAATCGGATCGGAGAGCGCGCAAGAAGCGGGGCGTGTCGGCCGCAGCGTCACTGAGTGGAGCGTTGAGTGCGAGTCGATTCCACAGGACAGGCGATGTCAAAAGACTGACATACCAGATGCTGTGGAAGGAGTGACATAGCAGGCGCTGTCCAAGGAGTGACATACCAGGCGCTGTCGAAGAATCAGAGTCAGAGTCAGTTTATTATTGGCAACTTTTAGTTGGATTGTGTATACAGTGATTACAGTCACGATAAAATACACAAAGCCACGCATGTATAATTATGTTATAAAACACCGGAAATTACGTTATAATAATTATTGCACATTTTTTTTTTAATAACAGTAATGCACTTAAATAAAAATTATATTTATATACATTCACTAAAACGAACAGTGAACACAACCCACTCAGTAGGAGGCACTTTATATTAAAACGGACTGTATCATTATAATTACATTAATACAGTTCATCCTATTCAACATAATTAATTACATTAAAATGAAAATAAATATATTACTTTAGATATTACAATTTTATGATAAAACATACCCATACTCATAAAACATACTCATAGTCCCTCCTCGTGTGGTGTTTGCTCTTGTGGCCCTGCTGACCACAGACAAAGCACGACACAGCCTGCTCATGTCGACATGTTTGTGTGACATGATTTGTCTCCCCACACTTGGTACATTGGCCAGAAATACGCAAGTAGGCAGCAGCTCTGCTACCACCGGCATCACCAGGACGGCTAACTTGCGCCCTGCGGTCCTGTTTCGACGGCCTTCTGCCAGTCGGTCTCAGTATATTGCGCCCCCTGCGTCGAGGGACGACTAGCCTGCCCGCTGCAGCGCTGTTTCGTCGGCCTGTTACTAGTCGATCTTGACGTCATGAAGCCCCTCTGCGAAGAGGATCCCCGTTTAGCTCCGTCTTCGCGATGCTTACTAGCCGCTAGTGAGATGTTTCTCACTAACCTTTTCACCCTGCAAGTAGAAAGACGGACACTGTCATTTTGGAAAGTTTTCCTTTTATCGCGTGACCCTGTTGTATATGGCAATACATTGCTGATTGCCACATTGCTGACGTTCTACGATGCACTGGTTAAGAGTTCGCTGATGTCATGCTTCACATGAGTCATGTCCGCATCACCCATGACTACCTCGCTACAAACGATAGTGAATTCGTCAGCCTCTTTACACACCTCAGCAATTAGTAAATCCTTTGGGGTAGCCCTAGATGTTGCGTGTAAGGCCACCGGTTCATTGTCCGCAGTGGTGACCTTGTGGACGTGCCGTAAAATGTGGTCATCAAACATGAAAACTCGCTTGCTTTTTTCCTACTTGTTACTGCGGCATAGGATTCGCGTTAAGTAGGCGCCTGACTCAGATTTGCCAAGTCCGACGAAAGTTTGTCAAATTTGTCATTCACCGCTCTGATTTCGTTGCCATGGTTTATTTAATTGCGAAGACATGTTATTTCTTCGACCAGGGCACAGTTTTTATCCATGATGGTATAATTTGTTTGATTAACCCGGCGTTGTTTTATTTTAGTTGTAGCATTGTCTCTTCCAGACTGGATACTTTGTCCACCAGTTGCATTACAACACTGGACAGTCGTCTGCAAGCATGACAACTCCACACGTCAATGATCTTCTTGTGGCAGTATCAGGAGGTTCCGCTACCACGGTTAGCTGTGTTGATGTTTGAGGCGGCGAAAGGGTTAAGTTTGCAAGCATGGCGTCAGTGACGGTGAACTCATGCTCGTCGTGGCTGTTAACGCTTTCCGCCATTGAGTCGCTCGCCGTAAAAATCAGGGTTTCCACCGAGCGTCTCTTAGTCATACCACCTCGCCTGCCGATATGTGGACCACGCAGTGGGGTGAAACGCTTAGCTCGTGTTATGTTCATCATCGGGACGCCAAGAAGCACTGGCGTGTGACGGCCGGCGAGTTACCCCAATGATTGTTCAAGAGTGACGTTGGCCACCCGTATCGATTTGCATTCAACTGGGCGATATAAGCTGGTATGTCCACAATCCCTTCAAAACTCGTTCAGTGTAAAATTAAAATTGCATTAAAAGAACACACGGATATCCGCATAAACTGTTCATCCAATTGGCCTTGGTCTGTCAGTCTGACCACGGCCTTTACTCTTTCACGTAGGATAATATCATGTATCAAATGTAAACACACCACACTGTGACAATTGGCTTTACAGCAAGGAATGACCTACCAGGCTGTGTTGTATATTAGTTGTGACTATGAATGAATAGTATCAGACTCGACTACATATTGTTAGTATTGTTAGTTTGATGTGTTGTGAGTGCGCGAGTGCGTACGTGCTTGCGTGCGTGCGTGCGTGCGTGCGTGCGTGAGTGAGTGAGTGAGTGAGTGAGTGAGTGAGTGAGTGAGTGAGTGAGTGAGTGAGTGAGTGAGTGAGTGAGTGAGTGAGTGAGTATGCGGACAGAGAAATAATGCCAACAACACCTTGCTTTATGTGACTTTTCAAATGCATAAATCAAAACGTGAAGGTGTCTGCCAAGTAAAGCGGGTCATTAATAAAGGCAGCGCAGGTCACGTGAACGTAAAACTAGATTCTAAGAAAACATGAAAGGGCACGAGCGTACTCCTGACAAGTGTATGCAGTGGTTATGTGTTTAGTACCAAATGAAAAATAACCTGTATATTTCGTGTGTTGTGCCTTCCCTTCGTTTTTGAGGTATTGCACAAACACGATTATTGTGTTCGGGGAGGCAGGCAAGTGGCGCCTCTTTCTATCTAATTTCTTCACAAAAGTTACAAACCTTGCCCAGTGGTGTTCGTACCCGCGGGCATTGCTCTTTTAAAATCCGCAACAATGTTATTTTGTTCCTACCTGGGGTGTGTTTGGCACGAAAGCAGACATTATATGATAGACAAGCAACAATCAGTTGGCGGACCAAACACATTAGCTGCGGTTCCCTGGCTGTCAGCCTGTTTGATCACCGCCACAACGGTTTTAACCATGAGTCACCCGTGGCAACACCGCATGTATAGCCACTTACATCTGTTGTGAGATGCAGCGCATCTGATGATGTCCATGTGATAAGTAAAAAACACAACCAACCATTAATGATCTGTAAAAAGTCAAGCCATGCGGACATCCCCTTGCGAGCTTGTGTGTGTGTGGTTGTGTGTGGGTGTGAGTGAGTGTGTGTGTGTATGTGTGTGTGTGTGTGTGTGTGTGTGTGTGTGTGTGTGTGTGTGTGTGTGTGTGTGTGTGTGTGTGTGTGTGTGTGTGTGTGTGTGTGTGTGTGTGTGTGTGTGTGTGTGTGTGTGTGTGTGTGTGTGTGTGTGTGTGTGTGTGTGTGTGTGTGTGTGTGTGTGTGTGTGTGTGTGTGTGTGTGTGTGTGTGTGTGTGTGTGTGTGTGTGTGTGTGTGTGTGTGTGTGTGTGATTCCATTCTACAGGGCAAACACCTGTGATAGATTCGACATTAATTGTGACAAACGCCACATAAACGACAAGGTATATTAAATGAATCTTTATTTTCAAACTGTCTCTGTGCTTGGATGGGCTGATGGTTTACATTATTAAAATCACCTTTTCACAAAATATTATGGAGAAGATTACTTTGAATCAATTAACATAGTAAAACCTGGAAGTCTGACTACATATAAATTGGTATTACCAATATTATCATGATGGCATTCAAAGCAGCTACCTTCCTTTCAACATTTGTGTGCTTGGGACAGGCGCATTGAATACGATTACTGGACCTTGGGATCCTTACATTTGGCAGACGGGATTTCTTGAAATTCTGAACTTGTAAGGGAAGGCTGGCGTATTAGCCATTTTTGAGATAGTGTATTTTCTTTTGATCCTGAGGGAATGATTTGCTGATTGTTTTCTGCCAACATCATTGTCTATAACCATCCGTTTAAATTCTTGCATTAAACTATGTTTTGTTTGTGCACTTGTTTTAACCATAATCCCACGTTTATTGTATGCTTTTCTGGAGGTAGGTGTAGCAGAGAGGATCATAGACTGACGTGTTCTGCTCTGTGTGCTCTGTGTTGTGGCATCCTTTCAAGTAGTTTTCTATGGTAGTAATATCTGAGCTGCCTGCTGGTGACATTAAGTGTTTGGGGACCTTCCTTTTTCAGCTGCATCTTCATCAGCAATAGTATCTCATTCCGCCATGCTTTGTTTGACCATCCCTTTTTTCTACCACGATCTTTTCCCTTTAATCTACGATTTTTTACCCGTCAATTGTGTTCTACTATAGGCCTTCTTCCGCTTCTCATATTCTCTTCTTTCAGCAGGCGTCATCAATTTCACTTGTTTCTTTGCTCTTCTCGATCTAACTGTCCTTCCCACCCTTTCTGCTTTAATCTTTCTATACTTTTGCTGCCTCAGTCTCTCAACTCTTCGATGTTTCCTCTTTATCCTCTCCATCATAGTTAGCCGCTTAGCATCCCAGTTCTTTTGATGTTGTGTGGCATCCTTCTTTCGAATTTCCTCAAGCTTTTCTGAATTCTCTTAAAACTTCTCTCTCCGTTTCCTTTGGTGCTCTCTTGCTTTCAGCCTTTTCACTTCTGCTGGATCAGGATTATCCATTTTGCTGTAAAAATAAAGTAATTTCAGAACAATGTCCAACATGCACAGTGTAACACATTGATGTGCCGGGTATTCAAATATCCTTGCTACTTGTCATCATAATGATTGTTTGACAACAATGATATTCACTTCCTAGTATCATCAGCTCAACCATAATATGATATCCTAATTTTTGATTTGAAAAACTTCTTATCACTAGCCATTTCGCTTACGTTTTAGGCGAGCCAAGAAAATTAACAACATATCAGGTGTTCTCTTTGAAAACAAAAACATTGTATTGTTCGATAACAAAGTCACGTTATCTAAATGTATCTGATGACCCTTCTCCTTTGAGCTAAATAAATAATAGGGGATGGTGTCATGATACTTCAAAAGCAGTCCAAAACGTGTTCATTTAGAACTTCTACTGCAAAAAATAGATGCATATATCACATGTTATACACATGGTGTGGGCAGCAAAATTAAATGTACTAATTTAGCTGGTCGAGGGAGCTAATATTCTTTCCATACTTCTCCACACAAAAATGTCAGGCAAAATACCAGATTTCTTTCATTTGTATTAATTTACTTGATATTCTGATACTTTACCTCGGACCTTTTGAACAATTTACACCCTTAGATCAGTTGATTTCAGTACAGACACCTGAAAGGCATGAGTCAACATGTGCAAAGAAAATGGTGAACAGCTAAGTTTAAAACTGCTTCCTCAACTGATTTAGCCTATCTCAAATCCGGTTCATTGGTGTCCAAATATATAGTGTGTGAATAGTTTATGTAAAATATGCAGTCCATTTAATAAAAACATGCAATTTTTTTTTCAAATCATCAAAACAATTGATTCCATTCGTTAGATTTGGTAAAGATCAAAACAGTGGATATCCAAAATGCTAAACATTGTGTGGGTTAATGCTGATCATGGGCGTGACTCCAGCCTCTCGTTGATCACATAACAAAGTTACGAAATTTCATCAAGGAATAAAATCATGATTTTTCAGCATTTCAATTTTCATTTCACTTAATGTTTGAACAAGCATTAAGTAATTTAATAGTTTGTCTTATGATTTCATAAAAAGATACATACAAAAGTTGCATAAATGAGCTAGCATGTTGCAGTGGATACTAGATACTAGGTAGATTTGGTTTTTCGCAAAATTAATTTTAAATGAGACTACCAAAACAATCGAGTTGAGGAAGCACCTTTAAGATATCTCCAAAAGTAGGCATATGTTTGTATCTAGTTAATAACATGTAATATCACAGACTCATGTAGTTTTACTTTGTTTTAGTGTAATTTCAACCAAGAAAAATATTTATAACAATTTAGCTTACTTGCTGTTGATATCATCGTGCTCATAAAGCACCGCGTTTGCAACAATCCAATCTTACCATTTGAAAGTGTCCTGGCCTAGTAACTGTTATTCAAAATTATACTATTTCTCATACCAAAACATCTGGACATATGCCATTTATCATATATCTGCAAATAAAATTAATTTAATAAAGCAAATTGATAATTCTGGTATTTATGTCGCTTATGTCGCGTCTGTCACAGTGTGACAGGCTCGACATTTCGAGGGACGGAATTGATAACTCTTTTGCTACTTCATAACACCAACCCACTGATTAATTATTTTGTATATGTGAATTGTAAATGGTTCAAGCTGTGTAAAGCATAATTTTCATATTTGACTCCCTCTGAACTTTCTTGAGAAATAGGGTGTGACAGACGCGACATAAGGGGACGGAATTTTTTTCACAGTTTTCCACTAAACAAATCTGTAAGACTTATAATGTTTGTTCAATTTCTTTTTTTGGAAATAAATTGAGGATGGGTTGTGAGGCGAAACATTTTTTAGCCACTTACCTTTTTTAGACAGATCGTGATACAGCTACCGCACATAACTGCTACCGCACATAACTGCTACCGCACATAACTGCTACCGCAAATAACTGCTGTCTCTTGAAAAACAACGCCAGGTTTCCACCTCAATAACTCAGCAATGGGAGTAGACAATTAATTTTTCACCCAAATATACCTTGGGGTATATATTCACCGCAAAAAAAATAAAAGGAGATGTCCAGACCTTCGTGTATTTTTTGTTTTTACACATGAAATACAATCGTCGAATGTTTTTACATTTTTATGCAAAAATACCCCCATTTTTAGGCCCTCAAATAGCTGTAGAACAGGCAAATCTTGATGAAACTTGCCAAAGTTGTCTTTGCTGAAAGATAAGAAAAAAATGTTATCCCTAAGTTTAGAAAATTAAAGTGTTCCATTTTTCGTGACTTCGCTCATATACATTTCAGTATCTGTTCAATAGATTTACCAATTCGTTAGGAATATATGTTACATTAGGGAATGTATAGTAACGTATTTGCGGGGATCGCTTAATAACCAGTGTTCGCAACATGTGCGTATCCTTTGTTCGTAAACTCATATTACATATATTTTTAGATATATATTTTTAGATGCATGCATTTTCAGCAAGGATCACTGTGAATGCTTATTATATCACACTGCATTTTCATTGTTTAGATGATGTCACTGAGCGAGGCTTGCGGTAAGATTAGGTAGGTAAGTGACGTAGCCAAGGTGAACGGATAAACATATATCATTCAGACAAAACATGTGACACTTGAGACGCCCCACATTTGTCTTCGTCAGCGATAATGAGCGGAACCTCTTATATGGTGTCGCACAATCACCTGTGTGGTCATTTTGCCACTACTTCGGGTACATTATGGGAATATGATATGAACAGCCTTCTATGCCACAAACCCTTTCTTCTCGTTTTACCCACGAATATATAATTGCCGTTTGAAAATTTTTATCGCTGCCATTTATCATGTTTGATTAGCGTTCGTGTTAATTGTGCGCTCCCACTCGTCTTGTCTTTTTTGACACTGGTCAATCGCTGTTGGTGGACTTTGGTTTGTGCGCTCCCACTCGTCTTGTCTTTTTTGACATTGGTCAAGCGCTGTTGGCGGACTTTGACTTGTGTGCTCCCACTCGTCTTGTCTTTTTTGACACTGGTCAGTCGCTGTTGGTGAACTTTGGCTTGTGCGCTCCCACTCACATTGGTCAGTCGCTGTTGGTGGACTTTGGCTTGTGCATTTCCACTCGTCTTGTCTTTTTCACACTGGTCAGTCGCTGTTGGCGGACTTTGGCTTGGGCGCTCCCACTCGTCTTGTCTTTTTTGACATTGGTCCGTCGCTGTTGGAGGACTTTGGCTTGTGCGCTCCCATTTATCATGTTTGATTAGCGTTCGTGTTAATTGCAGCAGCAGGTATCAAACAACTGTTGGTGTATTGTGACCTCTTTCAGGTGTCCAGGTAGTACTTCTTGCGACACGTTCCGCTGCGACGGACATTATAAATGCGCAACCTGCAAATGTGAGCGATACGGTTTTTTTTTCGCAGTAAGTATAACATTTTAAAGTATTGCTGAATTACACTGATCTTTAAAAAGCCGTTTAAAAATAAGGCATTTCGATCACTTGTTCCGGTCAACATAGTTAGTAGGTTGCTGGTGGCGCCATTATCCGCGTCTGTCTGTCTATTTTTATTATGTAATTATACCTTTATTTTTACATAGCGCAATTTCGTTAAAAGTTCAATGCGGATTCCATAAAAAGAAATAACTATGAAACATTAAATAAACAAATTATTGTGTGTGTATGTGTGTGTGTGTGTGTGTGTGTGTGTGTGTGTGTGTGTGTGTGTGTGTGTGTGTGTGTGTGTGTGTGTGTGTGTGTGTGTGTGTGTGTGTGTGTGTGTGTGTGTGTGTGTGTGTGTGTGTGTGTGTGTGTGTGTGTGTGTGTGTGTGTGTGTGTGTGTGTGTGTGTGTGTGTGTGTGTGTGTGTGTGTGTGTGTGTGTGTGTGTGTGTGTGTGTGTGTGTGTGTGTGTGTGTGTGTGTGTGTGTGTGTGTGTGTGTGTGTGTACACACACACAAACTTTTTTTTCGCCTCACAATCCATCCTCAATTTATTTCAAAAAAAAGAAATTGAACAAACATTATAAGTCTTACAGATTTGTTTAGTGGAAAACTGTGAAAACAATTCCGTCCCCTTATGTCGCGTCTGTCACACCCTATTTCTCAAGAAAGTTCAGAGGGAGACAAATATGAAAATTATGCTTTACACAGCTTGAACCATTTACAATTCACATATACAAAATCATTAATCAGTGGGTTGGTGTTATGAAGTAGCAAAAGAGTTATCAATTCCGTCCCTCGAAATGTCGAGCCTGTCACACTGTGACAGACGCGACATAAGCGACATAAATACCAGAATTATCAATTTGCTTTATTAAATTAATTTTATTTGCAGATATATGATAAATGGCATATGTCCAGATGTTTTGGTATGAGAAATAGTATAATTTTGAATAACAGTTACTAGGCCAGGGCACTTTTAAATGGTAAGATTGGATTGTTGCAAACGCGGTGCTTTATGAGCACGATGATATCAACAGCAAGTAAGCTAAATTGTTATAAATATTTTTCTTGGTTTAAATTACACTAAAACAAAGTAAAACTACATGAGTCTGTGATATTACATGTTATTAACTAGATACAAACATATGCCTACTTTTGGAGATATCTTAAAGGTGCTTCCTCAACTCCATTGTTTTGGTAGTCTCATTTAAAATTAATTTTGCGAAAAACCAAATCTACCTAGTATCTAGTATCCACTGCAATATGCTAGCTCGTTTATGCAACTTTTGTATGTAACTTTTTTATGAAATCATAAGACAAACTATTAAATTACTTAATGCTTGTTCAAACATTAAGTGAAATGAAAATTGAAATGCTGAAAAATCATGATTTTCTTCCTTGATGAAATTTCGTAACTTTGTTATGTGATCAACGAGAGGCTGGAGTCACGCCCATGATC
>OY759264.1:12500237-12517737 GCA_963662155.1 Lamellibrachia columna | reverse complement strand
CTGACTATCTATTGACTAGCATATTGTTACAGCACTAATTCCCTTTATTACAATTAAGATACGTTTTTATTTCAGAAAGTGTTGTACAAAAGTTGCCTTACCTAAATTATAATTAAAAACTTCATTAGTAGAGCATGTCAGAAATAATTCGTGACGTCTCCAGTGCATCATATAACCCTAACATAACAGTGAATGCGCGAGCGATTGCTGACGGACGGACGCACAACGTGTAATTTTGTATTTTAAATTTGAGTGTCGGAACAATGACGTATCTACGACAACGACAAGAACAAAAATATTTTAATAATTCTTGTGTCAGCTAAAAATACATCGTATCAACAACAACGTTTACTGCTTTTAAAAAGAAATCACAACGCTAGCGCAAATGTATTTGAGATCCCATAGTAACACGGAAAAATAAAATTGCCATCTATTTTTTTCTTCTGTTTATTGAGACGCTATAGAAAATACAAAAAAACACTTTGGCAAACAATTTGCATGATATGACACGCAACTCTTTGAAATTTCGATAAACACAGCTAGTATCCGAAATGACTGGGAAGAAGGTAAAATGTAAGCAATATACAAGAAAGTTAATAAGAAACTAGACTACCATCCAATAAATCCAACAAGTATAGTACGTCAAAACCAATACAGATTTATCTCAGGAAGATCAACAGTTCTACAATTAAATAATGGACATTGGAATTCGATAATGGTGATTACACATATATATGTCTTTTATATGATTTTTTTATTGATGAATCATTTATTGTAATTACGTGTGGTAATAGCATACATAGGCCGTGAGACTCACGGTTTTGCATTAAATGTCGCGGTCTCGCGGCAATGGTATGAAATCTCACTCATATTTGTTATAGATGTTTAGCAATTAAAGTTATAAAACAAAATGTCTCCTTTTTGGCGAAAATGAGACACAGCATATATTTATGTTTGTCGCTCACGAATGTCTCAGTTAATATTACAGGTAATATCCACCTTTTGCTGATCAGCGGTCAGTGATAAGTCAACAGCTGAGCATCAGTCAATGCTGTTCCCTGCTGAAAAAGTGCAAGCACGTGTAGAAGATGAACCTTCCTTTACCTTTGGAATAAAAAGTGTCATCAGAGGTCTGCAAATGCTCTTGAAATTCATTGATGTCGCTGGGCTGGGCGACTTCGCGGCCAGCAGCCCCTGCATCCTGGTTTTGAAAATTTCTCACGCCTAAGAACCTCCCAGGGGTTGATATCTCTACAATAGTGTCAACAAGGTAGGGGAGACCGGCGCCACTTGTAACACGGGTAAGTAAACTACTAACTCAAATTATTTCGCAAGGTATGTCCATCGGTAGATTCAAACGTGTCACGTATGATATCACTTGGGTCCTTTGAAAAGGTAAAAACAGGCTCCATTTTAAAGAAAAACCGGTAATTTGTCATACTTTCGTTAGTCTATTTATTAAGGGTTTGTGTGCACGTGACTTATCCTATGTTGTTCAAATGTGCATTGTATTAACCTGTTTATGCATTTGCTATATGCGGGATATATTTGCGGTTTCGTTAGCATTAAAAAAGTTTCGATCGGGTAACAATTCGAACGGCAATCGTGAAATATGCTGTTTTTGTTACAACTAGCCCCGATCTCCCCTGTTCTATATTTACAGACAAATTTGTGTACGTTGAATACAACGTAATGTATTAACTACTACACGTACTGCTTAGACGAACAATGTGATAATGTCATTTCACACAAACAAATCTGACACTGACATATCACTTCCTGTTTTACAATGATAGAAACTGAACGTGTTTGTTGGTGGAACACTTAAGGCTGGTATGAATGTATGTTAACATAACATGGTAGAATGTTGACTTATGATACAGCTGACTGAATATCTAGACACGTTAGTTAGTGGAGGTTAACACTGAAGACTATATGCATTAATAAATGGGTATATTAGGACTGATACAATACTGGCTGATCAATTGTGGATGTGGCGTCGCCTGGCGGATTCATGAATATGAATAATTGCTAAAATCCAAACCCCACACCAGTGGCGCCACTAACCATTTCACCACTGCCACAACTTGATGTTGACATTATGCACATGTTTATTTAATTTTGTACACTCCTAATTTTTTTCAAGAAATCTTTCAATGAATATTCCATACAATTGTGCATAGTGTTTGCTTTGAAAATGTGTCTAGAAACACAATAACATTCGCTTTTGTTTGAAAATGTTACGCAGTCAAATGCACAGTTTCAATGACGTAACTAGTCGTAAGCAACAATCGCGTTACCCATCGAACCTCTTGTTCGTGTAATTCCATAACTATCTATTTTAAAATTATAATAAAATTGTGGCAGTGGTGATATTCTGAGTGGCGCAAATGTCGGGGAGTTTGGCTGCTCAATTGTGGACGTGGCGTCGCCTGGCGGATTCATGAGTATGAATAATTAAAAATGTATTGGATGCCCATTTGTGCATGTGGCGTCGCCTGGCGGAGTAGGACAACTAGTGCACCGACGAAAGCGACATCCAAAATGACTGTATGCTACAATTCCCAAGATAACTATTATTTTTTATATTTCCATCAAGAACTTAGCAAACTTCTGATTCCACGGCGACTGTCCAGTATTGTTGTAAACGTTGCAATGTTATGTTATGCTATAAAGTTATAATGTTCAAGCCGGGCGGCAACACAAGTGATCGTCCACTACGTGTTAATGGCACTCAGCTAAATTGTATTGAGCCTTTGACTTTTTATGTGGTTGACTGATTTTCGCTCAGAATAGTCGTGGTAATAGTCCTACTCCAACATATCATGGGCCTTTCACACAGACGTTACTGTTTTGCTCAGGGTTACACTGTTTATAGGCCTACCAAGGACCAGTATAAATAGCGTATGTCTTTCGCATGTCATTCCCCTTTGGTTCAGAGTTATATACGTAATAATCCTACCCCGGTTAAATAGCATAGCTCTTTCGCACAGATGTCCCTCTATGGCGCAGAGTTATTATGTTTACAAACCTACTGGATACACATTTTACACAGTCATGTCACTTGGGCTAAGACTTGTTAATATTTCTACCTCGGATAAATATCATACCCCTATCACACATACATGGTCTCTTTGGTTAAGACTCCACAGTTATACTGTTGACAATCCATACCGAATAAATATCATATGCCTTTCACACGGCACGCCCTCTTTCGCGGACATAAATCCGACACTCATGTAAAAGGTTGCATACCACATGTTTCGAATAAAGCATCTCAATTACTCCGTTGTTATGTTTTTCAAAAACATTGGTGAACATAGTAGACTTATATCACCAGTCCCATTTAGGCAGTTTAGATGTTGGTGCTATGAACGTTGTGATGGTTACGCTATCGGGGACTCGTGAGCTTCAAAACAGAATTTGATTTGGAACACACACATTGAAGACACAACAGCATCAACGCATATGATATAGGATTTTCATAAATAAAACACTCGTTACGTTTTTGTACTATTTTATTCACGAACCTACAGCAATATAAAGTGTTAATTATATCTGCAATATAAAGTGTTAATTATATCTGCAATATACACATTAATGACATACTATGTTGGTCTATAATGTCCAAATGAAGCTTTCCGTTCACGTTATATGTTGCTTCATGCCATGTTATGTCTGATTGAAGGTTGGATAGTTAGTGCTGCTCTCTGGCGACCAAGGTTGGCGGCCTGATTGTGGCCATTCGGGTTCTTATTGGTTATCGTTACACCGGAAGTAGAATATCGTTCTGTACTTGATTCGAAAGAGATTACAGCAGATCAGTCAACTAGTCATCACTTCTTGCGCTTCATTGGTGCGACAGTTGGGATTTCCTGAAGAACGATCACATCACTTCATATTAAACTTCTGATAGCACAACGAGTCACAGTAGGCATATATATATATATATATGTATATGTATATGTATATATATATATGTATATGTATATGTATATGTGTGCGTGCGTGCGTGCGTGCGTGCGTGCGTGCGTGCGTGCGTGCGTGCGTGCGTGCGTGCGTGCGTGCGTGCGTGCGTGCGTGCGTGCGTGCGTGCGTGCGTGCGTGCGTGCGTGCGTTCGTAGGAATGTATTGATTTATTGAAATCGTAGCGCATGTACACAACCATGTCGATTAAGATGTATATATTCAAATATTGTGTTTATTTAAGGCAACGAGTAAAGTAGTTTTGTAGACCGGCGACTGTTAAGCCTGACTTGTTCATCCTTCTATTATTGGCTCATATTATCAATGAAAACAATCAACTGTTAAAGAAAACTAAATATAACAAACACCGCACATAATTATTTACTATTTTGGTGAAATACAAGACTATTATTAATACCCTACTATAATTGTTTGTTTTGTGCGAATGTCAATCATGGACCCTGACACCGACACCGGAGATGTCACTTGGTGGCACACATATAAGAATACTGCGCAAAATGCTCAACGTGTCCAGATCAGTGACGGATTAACCGTATTACAAATGGTACATTCGTACCAGCCCCCCCCCCCAGTATTGTATGTGTGTTTGTATGCCGTCGTCGACAAAAATCTGTGAATGTCTATGCTCAAACATGGTTGAATAAACATTAAGATAGGGTAGGGTGGGGAAAGGAGCCCCTTCAGGGGAAAAATACATTAAGATAGGGTAGGCTGGGGACAGGAGCCCCCTTCAGGGGAAATAGTATGCGGCAAATATCGCATGTGTGCTATGAATCATCTAGTTCATTTTCTAAGTGCATTTCTTGTGTTGAAAATGTTGACGTATCTAGTCTCTGAAATAAGTTGAAGCCCTCCTCTGTGCGATTGCAATATTATAATGTCTTTACCTGAATATTTTTTTTCATACATTGCCCCCAACCGATACATTTATTCCACTATTACAATCGTACGCTTTTACTTCTTTTGTGTCAGTTTCCCGTGGATATTGTTCTTCGTCCCACATTGGTAAGGACGATTTGTATAATAATGGAGCTCCGATGTTAATGTGACTAGCTTACTGTGTGTTTTGTTTATGCAGCAACCACGTTGTAATCAGATCGACACGATGATACGCGGCTCCATCCAGCTATCTCGAAATTATTATTTTCGATCTTTATGGCTAGGTGGAGGGGGTAGCAATTTATCGCCTAGGGGCGTCTTGCCCCACCGTGCCCTACGAATTTCACGCACTCGGTAGGGGCCCCCCACATAACGTTTATAGCAAGCTCCCAACATGTTTAATCCGGCACTATTCCTGATGTGTTCACATCGCCAACCAGGAACTATACGGCTCCCTCCCACGGATCACGACGATAGTGGGTCAAGTTAGTCTTCGCCGGCAGGTTGACGAAGTAGGCAGCAAAGTGTTAACAATCTATCAAACGCCATGACGAACTGTAACCGCTGAAAGGAATTCGCCATGTCATCACATTAAGTGGACGACATAAGTAAGTAGGTAGGTAAGTGTACGTTGCATAGGTGTCGTACGTTGCTGTTACACTTACCAAGTCCGGTGGCCCGCAGGAGCACGTGGCAACGAAGCAGGTATCACTGAAGTAGCAGTAATACGTGCCACAGTTCGCTGAGGTGCAACTGCAATGTAAAGTATTATCTTATGATGGCTGCCAGTGTATATGTGTCACTAGCAAAGCAGTGCGCACCTGCCTGTTCATGACTGCATTTACACTATTTTGAGTACTTTTGTTATAATCATCGAAACATTTTATATTTAGAATTGTTCATGCTAATTGTTCATACTAAATACGAGATGGCTTAAATTTTGTAATAATTCAAATAATTTTCATGGTTTAGAAATTAGTCATGATCTAGGTTTAGAATTATCATAATGTTGTTATGCATAGAAATGTTATTCTTTTAATTATCATAATGTTGTTATGCGTAAAAAAATTATTCTTTTAATATGCATAATGTTGTTATGCATAGAAATGTTATTCTTTTAATATGCATAATGTTGTTATGCATAGAAATGTTATTCTTTTAATATTCATAATGTTGTTATGCATAGAAATGTTATTCTTTTAATATGCATAATGTTGTTATGCATAGAAATGTTATTCTTTTAATATGCATAAAATGTATCTCCCTGTCTCGTTTTCTGTCAACGTGCACCATTTGCGTAGAAGTTGAAGATTGATTTCTTAGTTCTTAGGATCCAGTGGAAATTAACGTTGAGGTAACTCATCATTTCTCTTCACCGTTCACTGTTCACCAATCATTGTTCACTAAAGCAGTGAGCACACTTTTACACTGGTGTAGATCAGTTTGAACGTCTAGACAGGTTAATTTGCACTCAGTTATATTGTTATGAAGTCAACATTGAATAAACGTGAATGAAGATCACATTTATAATTTAATGTAACCTAAGTACAATGACATGTTTAATTAAACTCATGGTTTTCTCAGTTTCTGCATTTTATTAAAAAGTATAACATTTTCACAAATCATTAACCGGCCTCTTTATGTTGGAAATCCCTTAATAACTAACATACGCACTGATTGGCCTAGAACGCGTTGGTTGCGGAACACTTACCCGTGGAAATACCATGCTGTAAGCATAGCGAGGCAGCCATTTTGTTTCCGAATTTCGAAATACTGAAGGTTTGTGGTAAATAGGAAAGCATAAAGCTAATATTTAACATGACACAAGAACGTTGCCGTCCTGGTCCTAAAATGTTGATTATTATTGTTTTGTGGGGGTGGTCTGAACAAAGATTACTCGGCGTATTATTTGTGAAAAAGTTGATAATTAATGTCGAAGGCTCCAAAAAATTATTTGCGATTGCATAGTGTGTTGTTAAACTATGTTCAGGAAGGGAATTTGTTCACAAAGCTGTAATATCATGTTAGCAGATAATCCAAGAGACTTTTCGATAAACTAGTTTTAGCCAGTCTATGCGTGCATAATTATTTGCCAAGGAATCCTTCACCCCGGCCACCATTATCAATATATGAGCTTGTTCAGGAAAATACACTTTTAAACGGACTTTTCCAACTGAACTTGGTGTTATCTCAACTAAAACAGTTAAGGTTACTGGATGATTCACATTCTAGCACTTTATACAGATACATGGAGCAATATTTTAATGTGTCACTTCTCTTGCCTCTTAAGCCAGTTTGAAATATCCAGGAAAGGGCAACACATTTATTTATTTATTTAACAGAAAAACTAAACGACATAAAGCAAAACATAATTAGTCGAACTTGACCAAACTTGGTGTATAGATTGAAGGGGGTATGTTGAAGTATTGTTGCATTTTACACGCTTCTAATAGCATTGGTAGCTAATTACCATGAGGCTTAGTTTCATAAAAAATACAAATGATACTGGAAAACCTATGATATTGCACACATATATGCTCTTTGATTCATAACCGTAACAGCAAGTGCTCTGAAATTGTCGGTGAATATGACCGTGCCAATACTTATTTAGGAGACACAAAGTAGCAACACTAAGCCATATTATATGGTCTAAGTATATGGGGCAAGTTAGACATGAAAGTCCTTTTGCAACTTTCCCGTGAAGTCAGCCTCACACATGCAGAAGTATTGCCCACTTAGTTCGTGTTACGCTCACTACGGGGTGTTATTCTCTGGTGATGCTACGTTATAATTTTGATTTCATGTATTGTAATAGTTATTTCGCACCTATAATATTAATAATTATTACGGTACACTGACGTCGGGATTTAACAGCAGCATTTGACAACAGGGTTAATCCCAAGGGTAACACATTGAAACGCTGTTTATGTCATGAAATTACCAACTAACAAGATCATTTCTACCATCTATAGCACAGACAATACAACTTCAGTACTTCACTGAAATCGTGTTTTAATAAGTAGGAATTGTCTACATTACGTGGCTTTGACGGTAGGGCCGTCATCAGAAGGGGTTCTGCGTCGCCCGCAAGACTCGGCAGTCTGAAACAGGAATAACAACTTTTATTGCCGCTGGTGACGTTGTTTTGTTCTTCAAATTTAGGTTTTCATCGGGTAGATCAACAAGCTTGTCTTCACATTGTTACGCTGTTGTAGCAGTAGATACAGTACTTGTCGAATCAGTTGCTTTTTCAGTAGTAGATGTTGTAGCTGCATTTGTGGTAACAATAATAGTAGTAACAGTAACCAACAGCTGCAGTAGCAGTTTCAGCAGCAGCAGCAACAGCTGCAGTAGCAGTTTCAGCAGCAGCAGCAACAGGGACAGCAGCAGCAGCAGCAGCAGCAGCAGCAGCAGCAGCAGCAGCAGCAGCAGCAGCAGCAGCAGCAGCAGCAGCAGCAGCAGCAGGGACAGCAGCAGCAGCAGCAGCAGCAGCAGCAGCAGGGACAGCAGCAGCATTAGTAACAACAATAGCAGCAGTAGTAATAGAAATAGCGGCAATATAAAATGCAGCCAAAATAGTAATTAGTAAAACCGGTAGGAGCGTGAGCAGCATCTATAGTTATACATATAATGTAGATGTGCGTCTACATAGTAATCACCAAGACACAACACCACATTATGCCCTTTGTTGTAATACCTGTACCGTAATCCATGCAATGCACATAATATATTGTTGGCGATTCAACTTCCTGCCACAGCTTACTTTATATAATACTGGCTGAGTTGCCCGGTATTGCACGTGAGAAAAGGTAGCCACTGCAGGAACTTATAACTCCTTACATCACCCAGTCAAGTGTTGGTAGGGTATTGTATATGGCAATGACAACTTCATGCCCAAATTCTAGTTTCACGAAAATCACTTAACTCATAATAATCGTAGAGAGCACGTTTAGCGTTGCGAACAATTATTCGTAGCTACGAATTACTGTTGTTCCGAGTTACGTGATCTACGTCAAACGTCTAAGCTCCTTCCCAGGACCCCACACCCAACCACCCCTCTTGAATTTATATTTGTTTAATGTTCCAAACATCCACATTAGCCCGCGAGCACGCCTAGTAAATATCAGTTCAAAACATGCGAAACTGACGGAGATACGAGGGAACTACTTGGTAGTTCGCACGTGAATCTCACAATAACAATATTTACAAATATTTCACACAGAAATATCCATATATGCCAATGGCAACTTCATGCCCCAAGATCATGTACAACTGTTGACGTTTGACGAATATAGAATATATATATATATATATATATATATATATATATATATATATATATATATATATATATATATATATATATATATATATATATATATATATACATATACGCATAAAGTTGCTAACAATTAGACATAACTAGGAAAACGAACTCCTAATGTTCGTCACTCGTCGTATCGCCAACCCCGAGCTATATATTTACTGTTGAAACCTCCCCGTGGGCCCTGACACGCCTACAATAGTTCAGCGTCATACATACGAAGCTGACGGAGAATATACATAATCGCAACCTACTTTCTGGCATAGATGAAACCAATGTTACGCTACCTCGACAGTCAGAACAACCACGAGACAAAGCACCAGGAAAACGCGTACCCCTGTCATGTCGGCGGCGGTGTCAAGTGGAATCCAACCTGGCCCATGTAAAAAATACACGTTATATGTTTGCCGTTTATGTACAGAGGTCGACTAATGCGTCGGTATTCAACATCGTTATTTATTTGTTTATTTATTTTTAAATGTCATAAATAAAACGATTCGATTAATAACGCACATCTAGCTTACTGGTGCCTTCTATAATTATTTGTGTTCCTAAACATTGTCAACAAGAGAACACTCAAAGTAAAACTGCAGTTCGACTAGAAAACAAGTTCTTAACGGAACATTTGCTTGAAACAGTGAAAAGCTGTATGCCAATTTTTTCCAAACATTAACAAGTATGACTTAGCAAATAAATAATCAGTAGTCATTTGTCAATCAGAAAATGTTGATTCAAACAATAACATAAAAATTTACACACATACATATCAATATGTGTTATGGTATTGACATGTTGTCACAGTACTTACTGGAACTGAGCGACGATTTCCAGAAGGTTTTCGAACTGTTCGTGTCGTTGTCCGGAATAAAGCGCGCTTCGCCCCTATTTATTGGCGTTTGCAATATCGACGTCATTTCATGAACGTGCCATGAAGCACGTGCGCCCTGACCTCATGTCACGGACTTTGACAACACAACGCCATGTATGGCTGCCTAGTGCGACCCCTTGTCAATTACCCCTTCATATTCGACTCGGCTTAGACAAAGCATGTGTAGAGGTCACGCCCTTCTTAGCCATGCTACGTTCAGTTGAGCGAACGACGCTGTACCGCTGCGTTACCCACACAACGTGCACAGCAACTGGTAATTTGAGTTACCGATTTATTGCCACCTATTTCAAGCTATAAGTTTCAGCACCGACACAGGGACTCAAAGTTACAGTCTTTACATTTCCTCAGTGTACTACTTATCTCATTATAATCTAGCTAGTGTAAGTTGTGCTACTCCTCTTAGAAGATTTGCATCGTGGCCACCAAATTTCCAGTGTTCATATACGACCCCACGGTCGGGCCGTGACAGTTTTATTTTTTCGAAATGTATCTATCACCCTTTCTGCGAACAATCGAGTTGCCCTTTTGTAGATATTGTATATCATTGTTCACAGCGATGTGCGTTTTTCTACGTTGTCCAAAGTTACGTAACACAAGGACAAGGCGTCGCTAAACGTTACTATAACTGTCAGTATTACGTAATTTCGAGAGTTGGATTCAAGAAGCCCGCAAGATATTGACTGGCAACACCAAGTACCAAGGCACAGGTGGATATTTCTGGATACCAGGGGCATGCATGTGAAAAGGAAGGAAGTCCTATCAAAAATAAAAATCGGGCACCACTATCGACTACAACCGGATGCATGGGATTTCAACGTAATAATACATTTATCTTTATAACAAAAATGGTATTCCTTCGTTGTGTTTGCTTCGTTTGTTTTGATGGGTTATATGTGAAGGGGTGGATCGATTGGTCGCGTATACATGTGCGAGGCGACCAGTTGCGACACAGCCGAGCCTGCGTGAGGCACGTCAGGTGGCAAGTAATATCAGTAATTTATGCCTGTTGCTGGTCATCTGTTGTATGCCTGTTGTTGGTCATATTCCCGGGGGTGGGTACTCCCTATACTGAGGTATACATGTATGTGCCGCGCAAATGCCCCTGTTTTTGGCCATTTTTCTCTCTGTCCGAAGAAAACAATTAATGTTTCTCTCTTTGTGCCCCATTTAAATCAGATAATTCTCTCTTTCACCGAAGAGGAAATTTCCCAATGAAAACGTTCCGCCCGGGCTTACCTTATGCTTATAGATATTAGATAAATTGTTCAATAATTATCTCTTGGTGACCCTAAATTTCTTGATTTATCTCTCTCTCTCCATGTGCTCCATGGGGCTCTGGTGGCACACCCCCACCGCTTTGGTATGGCAGTACCCCCCACCCGGGGTCATATTATATTTAGCTCGTCGATCAATCATCGTCACCTCGAGTCGGAGTTATACTTGGCGCCGATTTCTAAAGATGCCTGTCCTGGTGGGGTTCAATGGTTGTTTACATATATATGAGGAATGTTCTTGAATGAATTTTGACCGATACTCCATGTATGACATAATGCGCTATTTCAAAGACACGCATAATACGATTTTTTCGAACCAAAATTCACCAATGTTGGACGGTAAACAAAAGAGTTCCTACCCTCCTCGTTTAGTGTCAATATTGTTGGGTTCTTTACTTTCAATAAATCGTGCAGGTGCCGCATCGCTGGCAAGTCGTGCTTACTTTGTCATATCTTGATATATTGTGATCACTACGTAGCGGCACAAATTGTCCTTTTGTGAATTCTTCTGGCCACCCATGGGGGCAATTGCAATTAAATTTAGCGACCTGTCTCGGTTGAAGAATTCTTTGTGTCGATATTCGCGAACTTGGCCTGAAACGGCGCTCATGCAGGTCATGTTTGCCAATTCAAAGAGCAGGAACAATACACCTTCTACCAGATTGATCGATGGTGACAATCCACTCCTTCTAGATGTCACGGTGCCGTAAATCACTGCCCCAAATAAATATGGACAAACACAATTCTATGATACAAATTATTGTCCATTGTGTGGAGCTGCCCTAGAGAGGCTGAACATTTATTTCACAGATTAATATTTATAACAACTGGCACATTTGCGATTGGCAGCGTTGTCTAAACGTCCGGGACGATAGCGGAGTAGCACATATGGTCGGACACGACCGCGCCCGATTTATATGCTCTAGTCCGCCAGCCGTATAGGACGACTAGAGGGCGCTGCCATTCATAAATGTGTGATTTGCATTTACTTTTTTCACATGAATAATTAATTTTGGCCAAATCCATAGTTTAGATTTATTTGCTATTTATGCATTTGCTATTTCCTTTTGTTTTTAAATTAAGAACATATGATATTTTATTGATAAAATATTTAGGGTTAGAATAGTAACATGTTTAGGGTTAGAGTTTGAATTGTTTAACAAAAATATTAATTACTCAGTATTCCAGCTATGTTCTACTGCCTCATACCAGGGTGCCATAAAAATGCATTTAGTTACTTGGGAACAACTGTACAAGCAATTTGTCTCCATCAATTCAATAAATGAACAACATTTATATAATATATTATGTTGGTATCACAACAACGCGCCCAAACATTTATATACTATATTATGTTGGTATCACAACAACGCGCCCAAACATTTATATAATATATTATGTTGGTATCACACCAACGCGCCCAAACATTTATATAATATATTATGTTGGTATCACAACAACGCGCCCAAACATTTATATAATATATTATGTTGATATCACACCAACGCGCCCAAACATTTATATAATATATTATGTTGGTATCACAACAACGCGCCCAAACATTTATATAATATATTATGTTGGTATCACACCAACGCGCCCAAACATTTATATAATATATTATGTTGGTATCACACCAACGCGCCCAAACATTTATATAATATATTATGTTGGTATCACACCAACGCGCCCAAACATTTATATAATATATTATGTTGGTATCACACCAACGCGCCCAAACATTTATATAATATATTATGTTGGTATCACAACAACGCGCCCAAACATTTATATAATATATTATGTTGGTATCACAACAACGCGCCCAAACATTTATATAATATATTATGTTGGTATCACACAAACGCGCCCAAACATTTATATAATATATTATGTTGGTATCACAACAACGCGCCCAAACATTTATATAATATATTATGTTGGTATCACACCAACGCGCCCAAACATTTATATACTATATTATGTTGGTATCACAACAACGCGCCCAAACATTTATATAATATATTATGTTGGTATCACACCAACGCGCCCAAACATTTATATAATATATTATGTTGGTATCACACCAACGCGCCCAAACATTTATATAATATATTATGTTGGTATCACAACAACGCGCCCAAACATTTATATAATATATTATGTTTGTATCACAACAACGCGCCCAAAAGTGCAAGTATAACTTTATATTTCCTTGCAGCCGAAACCCACAAGGTCTGTAACGATGCAACTTCCGATCCAGCGTCCACCAACATTGTCAAAACTTACCGGATTACTAACAATAAACAATATTTTACCAAACACGACACAGGCTTTTATAGCGAAGGCAAATGCGACTTAGCGCAAGGATATTTCCATACCAATGTTTCCTGTATCCGTTCAGATTCACACCAGACTGCAAGACAGTTGCAAGACATCGATTCTGGTCAAGACACCGTTTGACTCCATAGGAGTGTTGGGCAGTATTACTACAAGACAAGACAAGACAAGATTCGGCCTTTACCAGATCGTATCAACAGTCTCCTCAAAGTCTTGTCTCCGGTATGTATTATTCGTTTTGACACAGTATCGGTTGATTGTTCGTTATTTATGTGCCTGTGCTTTCAGTACCAACACATGTATTGTGACTTTCTACTACACCATTCCCGGGGGGAGGGGGGGTTGAGGGATTCGAATGAACCAATCTTTTTCAGAGAATTGTTATTAATGCAACATTTTCCAGAAATCATCACAGAAATCCCAACTCCCCGGCTGATTATTTACATATGCTCGAACCCCCCTTTTCAAAACCACGAGGACGGATCTGCACAGCAATGTATTTATAAAAAAATACACCATCTAAAATCAATAAATGCATATGTATACATACAATAGACGGTCAAGAATGAAATGTGAATGTTTTATTCCTGACTATCTACTGACTAGCATATTGTTACAGCACTAATTCCTTTTTTTACAATAAAGATATGTTTTTATCTCAGAAAGTGTTGTACACAAGTTGCCTTACTTAAATTATACTTATAAACTTCATTAGTAGAGCATGTCAGAAATAATTCGTGACGTCTCTAGTGCATTATGTAACCCTAACATAACAGTGAATGCGCGAGCGATTGCTGACCGCCGGACGCACGACGTGTAATTTTGTATTTTAAATTTGACAGTCGGAACAATGGGTTATCTATGACAACGACAAGAACAAAAATATTTGAATAATTCTTGTGTCAGCTAAAAACACATCGTACCAACAACAACGTTTACTGCTTTTAAAAAGAAATCATAACGCTAGCGCAAATCGGTTGATCTGACGGTTGAATAATTTCGAACGCATAGATACACGATTGTTTCGGGTGCAAGTAAAATAATCGCGCGTATCTTTTCGGTATCTACGAATTTAATTTATTCAAATTACAACGGCAATTTGAACAATGATTAGAAAAACCAACATATATTATCAAGTTACTAATAAACTAGATTTTCATAAAATAACTTATTGTGCATAATGTCTTCCTTCAATGTTTAAAATTAAAATGAGTATGCATGTGTATGTTGAACTATTGTATCAGTGGCCTCTCACTATAACTACGGATTCGTGATGTAAGAAACATCCGCTTAAATGGAAATAATTTGAAATCCGACATTGGCTGCTTTCAGTCATTTGCATGTAATACTGTTACTCAATTTAGGTGTTAATTCTTTTATAATTGTATTATTGTAAACCTAAATATTTTACCCAAAAACGCCACAAGTTCTTAATTGTAAGGCAAATGGAAATAGCGAATACACAGATAGCAAATAAGGCTAAATGTAAGTCATGGACTTTGTATTTGGCCAAAATAATTTAGTCGTGTAAAATAAATAATTATAAAACGACATGTTTGCGATGTGCATCGCCCTCTAATCGTTTTCGACGCCGAATTAACACGGATAACCTTCGGGAGCGTCGATTTAGGTCAAGTTCACGAATCTCAACATAACGAACCCTTGAAGCGAGACAGTTGGCTTTTGAAGTATCGCAAAATTTTAAATAGGCCTTACAATTGCTCCCATTTGTGACCAGAGGAACTCGTAAAAGGACAAATGCCGATACGTCGTGAACAGACCAAGACGTGACCAACTAAGCTCGACTTGTTGTTGCCAGCGACACCTGCGCATGATTTATTGAAAGCAAAGAACACAACAAAATATGAACACTAAATATATGTTGTTTAATGGGGTAATTAGCAGCTGTTTCGTTTACCGTTGTACATCGGTGTATTTTAGCCGAATAAACGTAGTATTATGTGCATCTTTGAACTAGCGCATATGTTATACTGGGAGTGTCAGCCAAAGGTCATTCACGAACATTCCTCATATATGTAAACAACCATTCAACCCCGACCCACGTAGGATAGGCATCTTTTGATATCGGCGCCCAATACAACTCCGATTCGAGATGACGATGATTTATGTGAAAAACATTCAGGTGTTGGCTATGAGTGCGTACGCCAATGCCAATACTGTTTTGGCAACTTATTGAAAGGATGTTTGCATTCATACACAGGTTGGATCTGAACTATGTTAAACAATAATTTTGGCAAATTATTGAATGCAGGTTACATTCATACACAGATTGGATGTGAAATATGTTAAACAATAATTAAAACTGTACACAATTATATCACAAATGCATATCTGCAGTGAACAAGCGAAGAATTCATCTTCTTCACAACGACTCAAGGTCGACTGTGAATGATTGCGAGAGAGAGAGAGAGAGAGAGAGAGAGAGAGAGAGAGAGAGAGACACACAGAGAGAGAGAGAGAGAGAGAGAGAGAGAGAGATACAGAGAGAGAGAGAGAGAGAGAGAGAGAGAGAGAGAGAGAGAGAGAGAGAGAGAGAGAGAGAGAGAGACAGAGAGAGAGAGAGACACACACACACACACACACACCACACACACACACACACACACACACACACACACACACACACACACACACACACACACACACACACACACACACACAGAGTTCGACGTTGGAGGAGGAAGGGAGGGAGTAAGAGTGGGAGAGAGAGAGGGAGAGAGAGAGAGCGTGCGCGCGAGCGAGAGCAAGAGCGAGATAGAGAGAGAGAGAGAGATAAGAGAGAGAGAGAGAGAGAGAGAAAGAGAGATAGAGAGAGAGAGAAGAGAGAGAGAGCGAGAGAGAGATAGCTATATATATATACATATATATATATATATATATATATATATATATATATATATATATATATATATATATATATATATATATATTATATATATATATATATATATATATATATATATATATATATATATATATAAATGTGTGTATATATATATAAATGTGCGTGCGTGCGTGCGTGCGTGCGTGCGTGCGTGCGTGCGTGCGTGCGTGGGTGCGTGCGCGGGTGTATACGAGCGTGCGTACGTGCGTGTGTGCGTACTTGTGCCTATGTACGTATAACCTGTAAAACGTTGAATAACAACGAATTGTGCCGTCTGGTGTCTTTTTGTGGGAACCTGGGCAACCCCTTTTTCATGGTCTGGATCAGACCATGTGTCTGAGCAAAATAACTAAGTTTCTCACAGAATGACGCATATATGGAGCAAGATTTCGTGTTTATCCGAAAGCCAGCAGTTCGCCAGTCCTGGGATATCACACACAGAAGGACATTAACTGTCTAGAGCAAGTCCAGAGATGATGCTGCCGACCCTTAGCTGGGTGCCCTGGCAGGACATCGAGACAACTGTGTAACATGCATGTTGCAGACCCTTGGCTGGGTGTCTCTGGCAGAACATCGAGACAACTGTGTAACATCCATGCTGCCGACCCTTGGCTGGGTGTCCCTGGCAGAACATCGAGAACAACTGTGTAACATCCATGCTGCCGACCCTTGGCTGGGTGTCCCTGGCAGGACATCGAGACAACTGTGTAACATCCATGCTGCAGACCCTTGGCTGGTGTCCCTGGCAGAACATCGAGACAACTGTGTAACATCCATGCTGCCGACCCTTGGCTGGGTGTCCCTGGCAGAACATCGAGACAACTGTGTAACATCCATGCTGCCGACCCTTGGCTGGGTGTCCCTGGCAGAACATCGAGACAACTGTGTAACATCCATGCTGC
>OY759264.1:12480237-12495237 GCA_963662155.1 Lamellibrachia columna | reverse complement strand
AAAGGTGGTCCATATAGAGGAATGTTCGTCTATATTGGAAGGCCATAATCCAAATTTCTAATTTTCTCCCAAATGCCTGGTCAAATAGTTGCCATATTGTACATATTGGTGCCTATTGCACGTATTGGTGCCTTTCAATGACGAGTTTCAAATTAAATAGTCGAAAGCGCAACATTGATAGTTTCCTTTGATATATCGGGTCATGTTCATAAGTGGTCCAATATACCCGACCTTCCCCTACTTTTCAATTGTAAAACATTAATATAGACGTTTAAACAGTGTATAGCAGTATTAAAAGAAATACACTTGCAGTGGCATCAGTGCTGGCAATTCAGCCTCTATACTATGTATGAGAACACTTAAATGCAAGCCTACCATATGTCGGCCTGTGTATATTGGTGCTTTCGGTATGGAAGGTTAGCTCGGTGTCGATGGTCCTCGGTTCGCTGCACTCCTGCCCGTTGATAGTGAAGAACCAGCGGCGACAAGATGCGCCTCTGGAGCCAGTATTTATCAATCGCATGTCACCGTTCCATACGACACGCAGCACCGTTTCATCCCGCTTCTTGACGAACTCACACGACTGCGACACAAATGAAGACATGGGACATTAGCAATGACATATCAGTGCCATGATGACACAAATATTCGGCCATAACATGTAAACAGATGACGATTTAGACAGTTTGAATGGCACTATTAATTCAACAAATAGTTGCATTGCCATTGCAGCTGACGTTGTTTCAGTTAGATAAACGTACTCACATAAACAAGACCGTATTTCCTTGCACTATTCAAACCCCGCCTTGAACACTGCTTCAAGTTCGAGTTGGCAGCATCTACAACGGCAAAAACAAAGGCACATTCTGATATAGCAGAGTATCCTCACACCAACCCCTGGCAGACATGTTAATTCCTATGCCAGTTGAACTTATATTCCAAACATTCAACCATGCTACAATTACTGCACTAAACCTATTCATTCACACAATTCCACCACTGTATGTAACCAGGAATTATTGTGGCTTCGAAACCCATTGGTTTTGATTGAGGATTGAGTGTATGACGTATTATATATATATATATATATATATATATATATATATATATATATATATATATATATATATATATATATATATCATTACATAATTCTACCCCCGCTCTCATTCTTCATATATATATATATATATATATATATATATATATATATATATATATATATATATATATATATATATATATATATATATATATATATAATATATAATATATATATATATATATATATATATATATATATATATATATATATATATATATATATAATATATAATATATATAATACGCCCGTCGTGCATGTTCAAACAACACCGGTTTTCTTTTGTATCTATTTCAAAGAGTGAAGCTGTATTCAATTTAGCCACTGATCTGAAGTCTTTACAAAGATGTAATTATAGCTTTCTTTGACGAAAGCAACCATAATCTCGCGGGGTTTTGTATAACTACTTGCGTGTTCGTGTTCAGCCACGTATGAATGAGCACGTGTTCACTGATGCATGTCTACGGCTTATCTTAGTATTTCGTCTGACACGACTGGTGTGTCGAACTGGCGATTTTCATTTTCATGGCGGTATGGTCTTTCTAATGTACACCTTCTTATTCTTCCTTTCCCTGTGTGGTGAAGATGCAGGCGGTCTGATGGGGAACAGGAAATATGTGTAAGTTATACACAGTGGAATTTATAAACTAGGTCAGTTGGACTCACACCTATGACCATACATATTAAACACTGGGTTACAGCAAAGTATTTTCCTTGCTTCAATGGTCGTAATTTTCTGACGCAATCTGACGTTTTCCTCCGTTAGTTCTTCCTGCTTCCCAGCAAGAAGCTTAACCTGGCCCTGTAAAGCTATCAACAAACTTCTAATTAGCTGATCGTCCACCAGTGTTTGACTACAATCAGCCGCAGGCACATTGAACGTGTACGAGCAGTGCACATCTTCTGACGTCGTACTTTGTCCGTCTGCCACACAGAAGATGACCAACAATATGCCGACATGTAGATTCGATTTCGCCATGTTGTGATCAGACTAGTTCGTTTGTGCAAAACCCGAGTCACGAGATACACCACCTAGGTGGCAGGCTATATTTAGGCCGGCTGGTTAAATGATAGACATGCACTGGACTCTAGCATATTGCCCTAGATAGATACGCACATTCGCTACAACTTGTGGGTGCTGTAACCTCGATGATCCAGGTTCCGTGATGTAGTGCCACAATGTGTCGCTCTTACGAGAGCCTGGTATAGAGGACTGGCTATTTTGGTACACATTGATGGGCATCGCACATGGAGGCAATTTAAAAGAGCTGCATGCAGTACAATACAATACAATACAATACAATACAATACAATACAATACTTGTTTACTTGAGCACATATATACAAGCATGTTATAAGGGCTTTGACGTCGCGCGCTTAATCATGTGATCGTCTGCATGGCAACACTGGCTGACAAGACGACCAGATGCCTCCATTTTTTCAGTGTATTTTGCTGGTTGCGTTTCTCTTATATTTTGCATTTGATGCGTTTTGACACACACCATCGAAATCCTGGTTGTGTCCTGTTTTGTTGTGGGATGTACTAGTCGCTGTGTGGACGGCTCATTGTCGTTTCATCACATCGCCAAAGAGCAAAAACTATAAGATGTAAAACGACCGTGTTTGTGGACGACGTTTCAACTTTGTACCGATATGAACGGTTAATAATACCAATGGATATATTCCATTCATGACTATTGACAGCTGTTATACAAAATTAAAGCAGAATGAAAGCCGAAAAAGGAAATGTTTGTAATATCTGAACCCTGTAACAGTAGCCGGCCTGCAGAGCCGGCCTAACCTTGCCCTAGGCCCACATACGCCCGCGACACTGGCTCTGCCGCTGCCGCTGCCGCTGCCGCTGCCGCTGTCATTGACCCTATTCATGGGTAATACATGAACGTTGTTTTCTGGCTAACAATATCGTTAAACCGTTTATTGTTATTAAACAAAGTTTCATATTTATCATACAACTGTGCTAGAGAGTGATTTATAAGCTTTCACATACTCTCGGCTGAACATTTCTGGCTTGTTGATGCTGAACGTTTAATCGGGTCAGAGGCTGCATCATTCTACCACCCCTTTTGAACAAAATACAGAACTGGTAACTTACTAAAGCCGTCACTGTGCTCTGCTTTCTTATTGTAACATTCCCTCGCACTGGAATCTAAAACATTGGCGTATTTATCCAAGTAGTCATTCATGTTTGCTCGAGCATAGCAAGGCATTTGTTAGAGAAAGTTCGGCTGGTTTGTGGCTTTTGCCAGCCATCGTACTGCGCATGTGCGAATGTGGCGTCACGTGTTGGTACACATGAAATCCCCTACACAATGTGGCATAGATAACATATATGTACTAAAGAGTCTAGAGTATTTGAAAATTATTATATTCATGGGTAGTTAATTTTAATTTGTAATCCCAGGGTCGTAAATTACGTTATCATTATTAAGGGCCAGGGAGACTCCTATTAAGGTCAAATTTGACCGCTATCATAGGAGCCTCCTCCGTATTTATTAATTGAAACAAGTTTTTTAGTTTTAAATAATGTTGTTCTGAGTGTCAATGTGGAGTGAATGTGAGGAAGTTTCATAATTTATGACGACTCAGTTTTTCTTATAATCAGACAAAAGGTTAATGTAGCCATCAATGCAACACCGTGACATTTACCATGCATTATGTTCAGGCGAGCTAAATGTTCAAGTTATTAATATCTTCGTATAGGTGTTAGTTCTCTGAACAGCCGCGGTGAAGTGCTATGGTAGCCTTGTCGGGCGGCTAGCTGTGCAAACGAGTTATTGGCATTCCGCAGGACGTAACTTTGATTATGAGCACCAGGTGTCGGTGGGGTTCGTACTCCGGCTGACAGGGAATCAGACACTCCCGACCGTAGACTGCGTTCTGATTGCCTTAAGGAACTTAGATAAAAAGTCGATTAAGCGCTTTGTGGGTGACGGTGGCGTGCCCCAGGTAGACACGCCCGTCGCTCCAGCGTTTCTGAAGCGGCAGGGGTGCCAAGTCTACCGCTTTTTAATTGGCGGTAGAACTACGTACGGCTTTTTCTTCAATGTGTGCATTATCTACCGGTCTACCGCTTTCCAGCCAAAACCTACCACCAAGCCGCTTTTTCAAAGTTGAAAATTTTAATTTACTCATTTCGAATCCAAATATACCGACACACCACCAATCCACTTAGAAAATGCACCGGAAATGCATCAAAATTAAGTAAATATATCCCAAAAATGACAAATCCTTTCGTCAGGAGGGGAACCCATTCCACGCTCCCTCGTGACTGCGATGCAAGGCCCTCGGCGTAGGACTTTCATCTACCGCCCATGGTGACCACGTGACATTCTACCGCCCATGATGACCACGTGACAGTCGTATCTATATAAGTACTTTGTGACTCTGCGTGCCTGCCTGTTCCCACGTATCTCCGTCAGTTTCCCATGTATGGGGCTGACATGCTGTAGGCGTGCCCGGGGCCCGTGGTGGTGGTTCGCACGTTAAACAATATTTGAAATTCGGGGGTCGGGACATTACGTATGTGGACTTTTACGTAGACTACGTAACTCAGAACAATAGTTGTGTGCAACTGTTACCAACACTAGGCGTGTTTCAACCATTGTTACGTGTTAAACGTCCACCGAACGATTCGGGAAACCGGCAGTTGGTGCAAAGATGTCATTGTCACTGGCATTGCGCGACCAAAACTTGAAGGGTAGTGCAAGGTTTGATACGCTCTTGCCTTTTCTCCCGTGCAACGCCGGGTAACTGGGCTAGCATTACATATAGTAAGCTGTGGCAGGAATTTGAATCGCCATCAACATATGCGCGTTGCATGGGTTTACAGTAAAGGTGTTAAAAAGGGCATAATGTGGTTTTGTGTATTGGTTATTATGTTCACGCACAGTTACTTGTTATGTAAAACTACAGTTGGTGTTGGTGCACCTACCGTATTACTAACTGCTATTGGTTGCAGTTTCTAATGCAGCTATTTCTATCACTATTGCTGCCGCTGCCACAGCTGCTGCTGCTAAAACAACAACTATAACTAATGCTCCTTCTGCTACTAATACTATGATGTTGCTGCTACTACAACTATCAAATATACTCTTACTAAAGCTAATGTTACTATAACTACAGCTACTAATGTTGTTATAGCGACTAAATCTACTAGTAATAAAGCAACTGCTACTGTAGCTACTGCTACTACAGCTACTGCTGTTACAATAACTGTATATACCGCTGCAACAGCGTAACAATGCAAACACCAGCATGTTGGCCTACCCGATGACAATCACAATTTGAAGAACAAAACAATGTTACCAGAAACAATAACAGCTGTTATTTCTGTTTAAGGCGGCATAGTCTTGCATCCGACCCAGAACCCCTGAAAAGATTACCCTGAAAGTTTTACCTATCAAAATACCATTCCAATTAATGTTTATATTACAAGATGTTGCACTGAAGTTGTGTTGTCCGTGCTATTCACTATAGGTCGTAGAAATGATCATAATTATTAGTTCTTTCATGCCATAGACAGTGTTTCAATATGTCACTGTTGTCCTTGGGATTAACACCGTTGTCTAAAGCTGCTGTTAAATATCAACATTATTTTGAAGAAATTATTAACATTGTAGGTGCAAAACAAACATTACAATACATGACATTATCGATTGTTTTTCCGGATTTAACGGGTGCGCCATCTAGTGATTGAATGATTAGTTATAATGATGTGTCACCAGAGAATAACACCCCGTAGTGAGTATAACATGAATCAAGTGGGGAAGTACTTGTGCCTATATAATCACATTCAGCCTTGTAAAATATCACATACATAGTGTAAACACAACTACGTGTTCACGTGGCTGTATCAAAGAGTTGATATGTTGCGCAATATAAGTTATTGTTTACAATTAAAAACAAACATAATTACATATGTAAAACCCTTTACATTCTGATGACATTGGAAGTGTTTAAGCCAGTTCTCAAAACAACATTTCAGGAACATGTATCGTTGTGTAAGGTAAACACTTTTATAAGCAGGAATCTCGACGCAAAATTTATATATTTATATTTGAGTAAAAGATCCCTCCTCGATTCCATTTTTCCGCTTGTTTCTTTTTAGACTCAAAATCGAATATAATTCCTATCTAGCATCGACTACAACACGTAAGCTCATTTGCACAATTTTATTATTTAATTTCAATAAAATCGTAGGACGAACTGCTACATTCTTTTTGAACGGACCCGGTCAAAATTTGGCGAAACATATGCAACGTGATCAGGGTGTATGCACTATAGCAAAACGCAAATGTTTACAAATTGTTAAATTACCAAATCTAGCGATCCAATTGAGTTTTGTCGATTACTTTTGTCGGTGATGATTTATAAAAACCGACTTTGTATATTAGTTAAACTTTTGTACACACTATAAATTTGATCATCAACGAACCCGATACGCGATGGGTTAAATGAGTTAAAGTTGGAATTCTGTAAGACACGACAATACTGCTTTGCTAACTGCGATGGGCTAAATCAGTTAAGGACTGATTTTAAGGATACGGCTATACTGCTTGGCTCAGGACCACCGCTTCACAGGGCAAACCGTCCAACTGAAGACACGCCAGATCATTTCGTTCGCGTTAATATTATAAGCATTACATCAAATCGTGTTTATAATCGGTGTATGTATTGGCAGCCATCATAAGATAATACTTTGCTTTGCAGTTGTACCTCGGCGGACTGTGGTACGTATCACTGCTACGACGGTGAATTATTCCGTCATGAACACGTGTTCCTGCGCGCCACACGTGTACAACAGCAGTGCACGATATCCCACGTCCGCATACTTACCTACCTTATGTCGTCCACTTAACGCGATGACATGATGAATTCCTCATGACCCCTTTGGTTTTTTTTTCGTATGTAACCTGTTGCGCCACTTCACGGTAGGATGGTAAACTAATGGCTGACTAAGCTTGCCCCCCCCCCCCGGCATCCCTCTTTGCAAGATCCTACATACGACACTGCAGGCATCAGACATTGAATTCTATCAAATCAGAAAGGAAAACGATTCGTTTCCTAGTAGCGAACGAAATGACGACGGTGTCCAAAAAGTATCTTCTATCGGAATAGCGAGAAAGAATACACGCAAACATTGAGCAAGAATTGCCCATGAAACTGTCCAACTAAACAACTGGCTATATATTCTGTTTTTCCTCCCTTAATAAAGGGGCGAGGATAGTTCATGAATTGCTGCACCGTCCAAGCTGTTATCTCTTTCCACTTATCCTTATCGGAAGCTTTCTCCCTCCACTTATCCTTATCGGAAGCCTTCTCCTCCACTTATCCTTATCGGAACCCTCCTCCCTCCATTTATCCTTATCGGAAGCCTTCTCCCTCCACTTGTCCTTATCGGAAGCCTCCTCCCTCCCATTGTCCTTATTGAAAGCCCTATCCTTCCACTTATCCTTATAGGACGATTTTCCCCTCCACTTATCCTTATCGGAAGCCTTCTCCCTCCACTTATCCTCCTCCTGAGCCTTTCCAACGTCGTGAAATGTGGTGAGCGGCGTTTGGGAGTTATTAGCCAGACCGAAGATCCAGGTGTCTTCGAACAGCATTCTAGTAGTTCTGTTGTGGCGAGCACTAATTTACGACCAGGGTATTACCTTAATTATCGTTGCCCGCTAGGGGTAATGCTAACTTCCATTTTTCTCACGATTATCGATATGAATCTTTTCGTGGGGCTCATTGGGGCTACCTTTGAGAACACTAGCAACACTTGATTTGTTCTAGTTTTTTTATAAACATTTATATTAATTACGAATATTATTGTAATGTAATTGTTACTGAACGTAATCAGCACAATTGCAATCCATTTAATCAAGTGTTTCACCGAAATAGTAAGTAATTTGTAATTAAGTAATCCATCTGTTGACGACTTTTCGCATTGTACATGCGAGAATGCCTAATTCTTTGATTTTGTTGCGTCACTGAGCTCGGATTTCCCGAGGATATTGGCGCCAAAGAAGTCACTTTATTATTATTATTATTATTAGGCTTCGTTAACAGTTCATTATTAATTAATTAAGGATGCCCACGTTGCTGTTCACAATATCAAGATATCAGAGAGCAAGAACACCGGGCGTTCAGAAGACAACGTTGGGGATAAGACGAGATAAGGCGACATGCACATTTCGAGAATAGCCTTTCATGCCACACTGTCTATCAGATAATGTATAAGGCCCTGACTCTTTATCCTTACAAAGTGTATGTAAAAAATTACCTCACAAAGACAAACACTGACTATGTGTGAGTTGTTCAGTCAGAAGATAAGAACTTTGACCAGATGTAGTTTTCTGGCGATGCCAACTCAACGACGTTGTGAACAGCCAAAACTATATGTTCTTGGGTGGTTAATTCCGATATGTTGCCCCTACACAGATTGTGTTGTAATGTAGTTGTAATGAGCTCATATGGCACTGTCACAATAAATTTTATTTGGTATCAAATCATCCTGCTAAGAACTGTCCTCACGTGGCATGCTAGGTCCAGTTTATCGCTTTTAAATTGTGTTCTAAAACATTATCATAACTCTGCATTGTTCGTGTCATATATACTGCTCTGAAAAAAACTCGTCTAAAATTGAAGTCAAGGCACTACCTTTGGCTGTCCAAGCTGGTATGTGGATTAGTTTGAATCATGGGGATTAATTGTGGCAGCCAAAGTCAGTAAGAGAGGACCTATTTTCGCGGCCGAAACTGGTCCACCTGATCGTTTTTTTTTTTGTAGGGAAGCCTGGTATGTGGGACTAGTTTTATCCACGGGGGACCCGTTTTGGCTGCCAAAATCGGTCCGGGTGGATACAATTTGGCAACCAAAATCGGACCGGCGGACCAGTTTTGGCCGTCAATATAGACATCCTGGCTGATTTTGGTGAGGACCAATTTTAGTGTGAGAGCAACATTTTACCCGATTGTTTCGATGACAATGATGAGATTACAATGATGGCAAACAAGGTGAATTATATGTAACCTACAAGTTCGTTACTATCCGCTGTCGCAGGCTTCAATGCGCAATGATTTCAACGGAGTGGTGCCATTCATTATACAGCTGCGGAGATGATAAAACTACTCTCAGAGAAGTTCGGTGGCAAGGCGATGTTCCTTCAAGGCAGAACACATAGGCTCTCGTCATTCCACTGACGTCAACCCGTTGGCCTGCTTTATGTCGGGCAAGGCGGCGACGAACAACGTTGACAAGGACAACCCTGAAAACATTCGGCGCCTCAAGTGAGCTTTTGAAACGTTCGTGAGATAGTGAGTGTTTCGTGATGTCCTTGAAACAGTACTATTATTGACTTTAAGTGGAATGGGGTAATTCTAAGTGGGGTGGCTACATATAAATATCTTGGGCATTATATCACAGAGGATTTTTCTAATGATGCCGATATTAATAGACAACACGTAAGGTTATTTATGCAAGGTAACAATATATTGCGTAAATTGTATATGTGCTCCTTAGATGTAACGCCCACACTGTTCCGTATATATTGTTCACCAATGTATTTTGTACATTTATTGCGGAAATACAAAAAGTCTACTGTAAATTGATTACATATTGTCTATCCTAATATTTGTTATTGTTTATTGGTGAAGACGATTTCGGAAGTTTGCGCAGTTACCCTTCCTCTAAAGATATGCCCACTAGTGGAGGATTACTCCGCAAACCGATCACGTTAACTACATATCCGGATTGATTGGTCCTTGTACGTGACGTCACACTAGGAATCCCTGACCTAGGCAGATCGGTCATTGGCCCATTTTGTTGGACATTGTCACAGTTTGATGATTTGGCTGGGATAATGCGGTAAGCCAATGGACATGCTCGTTATGGTTCAGTATGTGTACATTCGTACAACCACAATAAATCAACAACAGGGCTATATGTAGCATATTTCCTGTTTAATAAAAAAATAAAGTATAGTAAATAATCACAAATCAAGTATGCTGACTATAATTACAATCTATCAACGTCCAAAATTACTCATCACTATCAAATCACAGTTTACATAATAACTCACAATCTCTTACAAACTTGCTGGCGTCACTTCTAGCATAGACAGATCCAGCGCGTGTAGTGCCAAGCTAGCCACAGCGAATGCAATCAGGCGTGCCCCGACGAGTACAGACAAGCGTGCAGCATGGAGCGTCGCTGGAGGAATCACAAGGAGGCGTCAGCGCGGCTTTATGCAATCTTTGCCCAGTCCAAACAATGAATAGTTCTCAAAGAGGCAAGCGGTGTATTAATGTTCACCGAAGCATAATCGACGACGCTAGTGATGAAATAGCGGCGAAATAATCGTCTCTTGAATCAAGAATAATGCATTGACAACTATTGTCCTTGCACGTCGAAAGTCTGAGCAAGAGACATGTGTATAGTCGCATTACCAGACTCAGTGAATGTATTATGTTCGATCGAACATTGCTTCACATGTCCGTCTCTCGGAGACAAGTTATCGATTCACAAGGCGATTCACAAGGCGATTCACAAGGCGATTCACAAGGCGATTCACTTCGTGAATCATCCAACGTCTCAAATGTCTGATTTATCTCAATTGTCTGACCTAAACATCCGGCGGCAGCTGTTCTGTACTTCTTCTACCATCAATAACAGTTGTCGTCTCATAATAAATCAGATAATAATGTTAGTGCATACAAAACTCACGTAGACCACGGGAAGGCTTGGTTTCCTATACAATTTTTAGTGCATTGTTGCTAAGCTTATGCTTTGGGCCACTTTTCATATGTTATGGTATCACCAGTCCCCTGAATTTCACTATAAAAAATTGCAAGTTGATTTGTGAAAAGTTATGCCGCCGCCGCCGCCGCCGCCGCCGCCGCCGCCGCCGCCGCCGCCGCCGCCGCCGCCGCCGCCGCCGCCGCCGCCGCCGCCGCCGCCGCCGCCGCCGCCGCCGCCGCCGCCGCCGCCGCCGCCGCCGCCGCCGCCGCCGCCGCCGCCGCCGCCGCCGCCGCCGCCGCCGCCGCCGCCGCCGCTGCTGCTGCTGCTAACCCATTGTATCGCTATGTTGCGCTTACCTAGACACCACAAGCTGAGTGGGACGTACTTCACACAAGATCCACAAATCTTCTCTTCTGTTATTTGCTTTGTTGATCTGTAAATCAACATGACAAGATGCCGTTCGTGTGGCCGTCTAAGTGTTCTTCAACAGTTGGCTAACTACTCAACGTGTACGCAGTTAAGAATCAGTAGCTGGTACAACGAAACACTTGAGATTGTTATTTTAGTTCCGGACGAGAAGTTACATTTGGTTTCACGTCGCCGTACAGCTCACAACGCAAGAAAGCTTCATGTGAGTACGCATTGTTTGATATATTTTGCCGCAACGTGAAAACAATGAAGTTTGTCATAGCCACAAGCATTAATACACTGTCGGCAGAATTTAATTTAGGTTTCGCTGCGGATAAAATTGTATGAGATAGATGCAGTTTTTCTTATAGCCAATATGAACACCTACCGAAATACACGTATATTTGAATAATTGCAACTTGTGACATCAGTGTTACATCTGCAATATATCAAGACCACAAATGCATGAAGGTCCACATTGCAAACATGTACTTAGTGCTGCCACCAGGTAGCCACATTGGTAAAGCAGGTTGTCTGAAAATTACTATAAAATCCGTAGTAATATATGTGGGGTTCAACGGTAAAACGACCAGGGTCCTGGCGAAGCTAGAACTATTCAGGTCCAAGCTCAAGTATATATTCTCTCGACATATATATTTTATATAATGTAACACACACAGAACACACCTTGTAGTTATTTAGTTTAGTTTTTCACTACATAATAATGCACTTTAGGTAATTTTACATCTGTGATCTTCGTATGTTTCTTGTCCAGGATGGTGGTCTCCATCAGTACGTCAACCGTCTGGCTCCTGCTGCTGGTGATGATGACGGGCAACGCCATGCTACTGCCGGGGCTAATGCCGCCTGACGCCGCCGCCTATAATTTTAATTCTAAGGGTAAGTTTACTTACAAAGCCTCCGTATAAAGCACAATCCACAATTTGGGTCAAACAATATAAAGGAAACTGTGAATTATGTTCACCTATGCATTTAATACTGGATGCAACAACGGTGTTTGATGGATAGAGGACTCCATTAAGCATATATATATATATATATATATATATATATATATATATATATATATATATATATATATATATATATATATATATATATATATATATATATATATATATATATATATATATATATATATATATGCCATTGGTATTTCACTCTTTGTTCGCACCGAACTTTATATGTAATATATGTTTGGAACTTGCACGCAAGTTTTATTTACATTTTACACATACACGCATGTACGTACGTACAGACACACACACACACACACACACACACACACACACACACACACACACACACACACACACACACACACACACACACACACACACACACACACACACACACACAAACACACACGAACGCATGCACACTCACATACACACACACGCACCGACCCACGCAGCACGCGCACGCACCACCGCACGCACGCGCACGCACACACACATAAAGACATACACACACTTACGCACGAACGCACGCACGCAAACACATACGCAGGCACACACATTAACACACGCGCACATATGCACTCACGCACGCACGAATATATACATTATTGTACTTTTTTCAGAATGCTCTGGCAAACCATACAACAAAATCACACATATCTGCTGCGAAGATCACCTGTACAAGCTTGCAGACATGTCGGCCAGAAGTAGCTGCTGCTATGGGAAGCCGTACAATCCGGGTACACAAGTCTGTTGCGGCAGGGAACGTATCATGATCAAGGAATGGGTGAAGGATCACAAGAATGAATGTTAAAGCCGTCTGGTCACGCCCTGCTCAAATGATTAATTTAGACACGAGGCATACTCCTTGCCGTTCGTAGAACAGATTAAGATGAATAAATTACTGAATCCTACTAACAAAACTTTAGCTGAGACGAGAAGAAGCTACAGTTGTCAGGAAACCTAAAATAGTTGGCGCAAGTCAAGTCTTGTCGTGGTAAATGGCACATCAGTTCTTCCAAATATATCTCTGTCAAGAAATATTCAGACAAAGATACATCAAAGGGATAGGAAATAGGTTCTCGACGTCGAAGTCAGATAAACGGACATCAACAGTACGGTCAATTTGCTTGCATACTCAACGTCACTTAAACAAAAGTCATCCAACATTATTGTTTACCTACCGTGCTGCACCATAAGAACTGTTCAAAACTGCCTTCTCTTTGCCTACATCACAGTCAGTTTTGTGCATACGTTACACTCGTAACCCGGAATATATTAAAATGATATGCAATGTCGTAAGTGGAAATAAGACAAGCGGGTCTGCGACAGTGAGTCACGACCCTCAACAAGTAATCGAGCGCGATCTGTTCAAACAAGCATTAAATGTGCGTGTTTTACGATGGTGATGTGAAACATGGACAATTACACAATTACATCAAACTATATTAAATTAATGATCAATCGTTTTGCATCCGTTACTATACACTAATACATTCAGTATTTGTATGTTTAATGAACCATTAGTATTATATGCTATTAATTAGATTAACAAAATGGCAACCAATATCAGGCTACTTTTTGCCCTTGTTCAACAAATTGCAATCAAGGATATGCCTACTGTGTAAATTATGTTGTGTTTTAATGTATTTTGTTGACATTCATTAAATCATTCAATCAGTATTGTGTCGGATTCTTCATTTTAATCAATTATATGAAGCACCTGCGCAACTAGCATCAACCGATCGTGCTAAATTTGATATATATTGAACCAAACAATCAAGCATCATTATTTGATAGGAAAGATTTCCATTGTTTTGGCAGCTTTGTTGATGGGACTTTAAGTTCCTCGTCGTCTTCTCTCAGCTGACTTGTTTGTGCAGCTGTCCAAATAGATTCCGTTGTGCTGATAGCTGGACTATCTCCATCTTCGAGGAATTTAACTTCTTGGTCTTTTCAAGGGAACTAAACGTCTTTAGGGACTGCCTTGGAAGAGGTGCATGAAATTTTTGAGTTTTCTGTCTGCGTCAGTGCTGCGACGATGCGTCTTCGTCGCCCGCGAGACGAAGACGGACAAAAGGAAGGAAAAGAGAAAGGAAGGAAGGAAGGTATGAAGGAAGGAAGGAAAGGAGGAAGGAAATGAGGAAGGAAGGAAGGGAGGAAGGAAAGGAGTAATGAAGGAAAGGAGGAAGGAAGGAAAAGAGGAAAGGAGGAAGGAATGAAGGAAGGAAGGAAAGGAGGAAGGAAAAGAGGAAGGAAGGAATGGAGAAAGGAAGGAAGGAAAGGATGAAGGAAGGAAGGTAGGTAGGAAGGAAATGACGGAAGGAAAGGATGAAGGAAGGAAGGAAATGACGAAGATAGGAAGGAAGGAAGGGAGGAAGGAAGGAAGGAAGGAAAGGAGGATAATCCGTTAACCAAATGTGGATTAACATTTTCAATATCTCGCATTCGGGCATCACAACATATCACACTTCTCGCGTAACATTGAATATAAACACATAGAACTATCACGTACTCACGGCGCTAGATTATATTAGATATTAAATTATATTAGTTAAATTGCTAATCAGCACAAGTTATTAATAATTATATTCTGCAGAACAGCACTCAGAATGTATACGTTATATGTTTCATTCGTCTGCCTGCGCATCGCGCTACGGCATGTCAGTGTCATCCGAAAATTGGGATTTATCGACGCATCCGAAATTACTTTGCCATGTTCCCACAATTTTGTGTATGCACAAATATTAACAGTTACAGAGA